>QNGE01002356.1:0-117672 GCA_008508345.1 Paragonimus westermani
GTCTGAAAAATGTCAAGATAGGTCGGCTCTGGCGAGGCAGGGCGGAAAATTCCAAAATCCAGCAAACGATTGGGCAGATTCCAACGCAGGATTTCCTCGATTCCCCGAAAAACGTAAAAAATTTGAACATCTCACGAACCGTTCATCTAAGACGGAGTTCCGTGTGCCCATCCGTCGTAGAAAAATTTTCTCCCTCAGTGGATAATATGGGGATCAGAAAGAGGACTGTAATTCCACGCGTTAGATAAGAAAATGTGGGGTTATAACATGTACTATGACGAACAATTTGCTAGCGGAATTTTTTGGCAAAGAACTCATACGATATTGTTATTTTTTGCTACAATTACTGGAATATATAAGCCTATCTACTGTTTGTTGTGGTGTTTTGCTATGTAATCGGGATTTATTCGGGCATACGAAGGATTGAGTCGATGATTTGGAGAGCCGCGTGAAGTGAGCGTCTGACAACTAAAGCTTACAAGAGGTCGTTCTGCTGGACTTATTATTAACCGCCGCGTTCACATGTCGAGGGTCGTTAGACGGCGGGGTGGTTATCCACTTAATGCACATCTGTCGTTCAAGTGTTTATCGGACTACGCTCAAAAAGGTCATCAGGTGTTACAGAGAGTTTGAAAATAGACACTGTGTTTGTTGACGTAAGATAGCTGTCCAAACCTCTTTTAAAACGCTGCATGTTGTTACTGGCTCTAACATTATTTGAAAGTTTATTCCAAATGTAGGAATACTTTACTTTACTTTCCGGGATATCAGGGTTGGCAAGGTGGAACCCTTATTTCTTGGACTGTATGGAGGGCTGTGTTGGAAGTGGACGGTAAACGCTGTGGTAATCACATTTGAATGTATGGGTTTATACAGCAGCGTCAGGTTCAGCTTTAGTCCACGCAACCAAAGTGGATCAATACCGAGTTTTTCACAGCGCTGTCTGTAGGTGAGCGAAGAAAAATATCCCAATAAGCCTTCGGTACACGATCGTTGAAGGTTTTCTAACAGACTTGCGTAGATGACGGTAAATGAAAGTGCAATATTCGAGTTGAGGCCGAGAACACATTTTGTAGGGCTTGAGCTTGGCAACTGGTAGACTGAACGTCTTTTTGATCCAGCTTATTATTCTTTTAGTTTTTGCTGCCTGGAAGCATACCAGTTCAGGGAAATTGAAGGAGTTTGACTGCCGTATTCCTAGATTTCTGACCAAAGTGACTGTATAAATATTACTACCATCTAGTTAGATGAAGCCACGAGGTAATTTACAACCATAATTGATGATGTTCGATTTGTCCGCTGACAACGACATCAGCCATGTTCTGCACCACAACTGCAATGACGCTAGGTCCTGTCGCATACTTTGTAGACAGAAACTGATGTTACTGCCCTGGCGCAATGTGTAAACGATTTTGATATCGTCAGCAAACAGAAATGGCTTGCGATGTGTAATAACGTTGTGCAAGTCATTTTTGTACATTAAGAAGAGCAATGGACCAAGAACGCCTCCTTGGGCCACCCTACTAGTCATTGGTTTTGGTGTTGAGTAGTGCTCCCCTATTTTGAACTTCAATGTATGACGACAGCCAGCTATACAAGGGATCGTGTATGCCAATAGATGCTATTTTGATCAAGAGGCGCTTATGAGACACACGATCAAAAGTCTTTCGCATATCTAAGAGTATGATAATTACCGCATTTCCTGCGTCAACCGACGTCGATATATGGTTTAAAAATTCCAGCTGACATGTCATACATGAGTTTTTACTAAAGAAACCGTGCTGTGAAGGGTTAGTGAAGTTTCGTGTCCTCAAGAACTCGATTATGTGCACCTTTATTATCCTTTCAAAGATTCTCGAGCAGATTGACGTGTGGTTGATGGGGCGATAGTTACCAACGTCCTGCCTTGGACCACTCTCGTGACGAGGCATAATGACTGAGGTTTTCCACCGAGAACGGAAGGTGCCGGATAAACGTGATGGGTTGAACAAATTGAGTAAGAGGGTGAGTATGTCCTTACCTGCTTGCTTGACGACCATTGGCGGGATGCCATCTGGTTCGGGATGGATTGAGGGCCTAATGCCAGCTAACTGTAAACGAACACTTCGAACATCGATTAGAACATTACTCAAAACTTTATCTTTTTTCGAAGGGATATTAGCAGGTAATGAGGAGCTTTCTATGCTGAACGAGGCAACGCAGTCTGATTTAAAGATTTCACAAATCGCTACAGGGTCATGGACAACCGTTTTGTCCTTGAGAGTAATAATCTTTATACTTGGTCCCTCATGGACTTTCTCCGTCTCAATAGTTGCACTGGTTTCGTGCCTCTCTGCTCACTACTGAGCGCGAGTTTCTCTTCGTTTTTTTGACGGAGTTGCGTCTGACGTTCTATGTGTTTAAACAGCTTGCTCATTTGCATCACCAGGTGCAAGTCTGGTGTTCTTCCGTACCTCGAGTTAAGCATTAAGTCTGTCAGTCGCTTTCGCAGTAAGGATTTTACCTTTCACATACGAGCCAGCACGTTTTGATTTATTGGGGGCCAAAAGGTCGATACAAAACGTTAGATGTCTGATAAATTCCCTAGCTGCTTTGCTTGGGCCTGATGTGCGAAAGAAGATCTTAGTAGGGAGGAAAAGGCATTTCAATCAATGAATTCGATCGGACGGTAGAGTAAAACTGTCGGTTTGGTAGCCATATTAAAATCAAACAGACATTTGACGACATTATGGACGCTTTCTGGGGATTGTTGTGGAACAGATATTTCTACAGACGAAGTACCTATGGTAAGTATAAGATCCAAAATATGCCCCTTTCTGGTGGGCGTTAGGACGTGTTGGTTACAAAAATTCAGCTGAATGCATGAAAGGAATTCGGCCTGTTTTGCCGGAGCAGAGAATGCGGTCCAGGAGATATAAGGCATGTTAAAGTCACCGCCCTCTAGTTTGTGTTCACAAGACATGTTGGACACATGATTTATCTCCGTAAGGTCAATCAAATCATTGCTCGCAGCATTAAGCGGTCTGTAGATACATGTTGCAAGTAGCTCGCGAGAACCAATAGAGGCCGTTAACCACAAGGAGTCCTCGAGTTTATAAAGTACAGACTCATCAAGTGTGACTGCGAAAAATTTCCCTCTAAGGTATATGCTGCATCCACCTCCTCGTCCTGTGAGACGATCCCTACGAAACATGNTGCACCTTTATTATCCTTTCAAAGATTCTCGAGCAGATTGACGTGTGGTTGATGGGGCGATAGTTACCAACGTCCTGCCTTGGACCACTCTCGTGACGAGGCATAATGACTGAGGTTTTCCACCGAGAACGGAAGGTGCCGGATAAACGTGATGGGTTGAACAAATTGAGTAAGAGGGTGAGTATGTCCTTACCTGCTTGCTTGACGACCATTGGCGGGATGCCATCTGGTTCGGGATGGATTGAGGGCCTAATGCCAGCTAACTGTAAACGAACACTTCGAACATCGATTAGAACATTACTCAAAACTTTATCTTTTTTCGAAGGGATATTAGCAGGTAATGAGGAGCTTTCTATGCTGAACGAGGCAACGCAGTCTGATTTAAAGATTTCACAAATCGCTACAGGGTCATGGACAACCGTTTTGTCCTTGAGAGTAATAATCTTTATACTTGGTCCCTCATGGACTTTCTCCGTCTCAATAGTTGCACTGGTTTCGTGCCTCTCTGCTCACTACTGAGCGCGAGTTTCTCTTCGTTTTTTTGACGGAGTTGCGTCTGACGTTCTATGTGTTTAAACAGCTTGCTCATTTGCATCACCAGGTGCAAGTCTGGTGTTCTTCCGTACCTCGAGTTAAGCATTAAGTCTGTCAGTCGCTTTCGCAGTAAGGATTTTACCTTTCACATACGAGCCAGCACGTTTTGATTTATTGGGGGCCAAAAGGTCGATACAAAACGTTAGATGTCTGATAAATTCCCTAGCTGCTTTGCTTGGGCCTGATGTGCGAAAGAAGATCTTAGTAGGGAGGAAAAGGCATTTCAATCAATGAATTCGATCGGACGGTAGAGTAAAACTGTCGGTTTGGTAGCCATATTAAAATCAAACAGACATTTGACGACATTATGGACGCTTTCTGGGGATTGTTGTGGAACAGATATTTCTACAGACGAAGTACCTATGGTAAGTATAAGATCCAAAATATGCCCCTTTCTGGTGGGCGTTAGGACGTGTTGGTTACAAAAATTCAGCTGAATGCATGAAAGGAATTCGGCCTGTTTTGCCGGAGCAGAGAATGCGGTCCAGGAGATATAAGGCATGTTAAAGTCACCGCCCTCTAGTTTGTGTTCACAAGACATGTTGGACACATGATTTATCTCCGTAAGGTCAATCAAATCATTGCTCGCAGCATTAAGCGGTCTGTAGATACATGTTGCAAGTAGCTCGCGAGAACCAATAGAGGCCGTTAACCACAAGGAGTCCTCGAGTTTATAAAGTACAGACTCATCAAGTGTGACTGCGAAAAATTTCCCTCTAAGGTATATGCTGCATCCACCTCCTCGTCCTGTGAGACGATCCCTACGAAACATGTAATATCCTACGATGCTCATCTGACTGTCTAGGGTGTCAGGAGAGCACCACGTCTCAGTTACAAAAATGATATGGGGGTTAGACAAAAAGGCAAAGGGTTTGAAAGTGTGCATCTTACTAACCAACAACCTTGCGTTCATTAGTAATAAACTTACGAAATTCTTTTTGTCAGATACAGCATATAAACTGCTGAAGAACCTCATGACAGATGGGGCAGTGGGTTGCGGAATACCGAATGAAAAGGCCTGATCTAAAGAATGTACCGAGTTTCTGCTTATATTCGAGCGGATGTCGTAAAAGTTTGGCTCCATGATAGGAAGTGCTGGAAGAGTACCATTATGGAGGGATGGCAGAGGGGGACTTGGGGAGGAGACCAGGTGGCGATTGATGAAACACCGGGGGGTGCACTGAAAAAGGACCGGTTTGGCATACATTTGTCTTGTTGACATAATAAGGTGATGGCGTACTTGGTGAGGTATATATATTGGGAACTTGTTTCCTAGTAGCACTCATACTTTGGGTAGGAGGATGAGTTACTACGGAGCTGTCGG
The DNA here is from genome assembly GCA_008508345.1 of Paragonimus westermani. Taxonomy (NCBI): domain Eukaryota; kingdom Metazoa; phylum Platyhelminthes; class Trematoda; order Plagiorchiida; family Troglotrematidae; genus Paragonimus; species Paragonimus westermani. The sequence continues at coordinate 5,114 of QNGE01002356.1, forward strand.
ATAATGGATGGTGACCGTGACCCCTAGTATAGTAGTAGGTTGATCTGGAAGCAGTGGGAGACAAATTGTGCGGTTTACATGCGAAGCGTCTTTTTCAGAATGTGGTTTTTTAAACCAGATTCATGATGCTTGTAAAGTTCTTTCGGTTTGTTCTTATATTGCAACTCCGAAATACTGTGCTCTGGTGAACACCTTACAGGTCTCACTGTTGATTCAGAGCATTGTTCAGGTGTTTTGGTCTTGCCGTTGGTATATCCGACTACTCCATATAACGGAGAGAAGTTCCCCTGGTAAGAAATAGATGGCCCGGCTTGCGAAGCTGCGTCATTATCAGGTGCATTTAGGTTGCTTCTTTCAGCGTTCTGATTAGCTATGGATGCCTTAGGCCTAGGACTTTTTCTAGTCAAGGCTGCGGTTGACAGAGGGAGAGGCTGAGTACCAGGGGATGTGTTTTTAACAATAACCGTGAGCTTCTTGATCAACAGATTGGGAATAACACAACGTTATGAGCAAGTTGTAATACTCTACGTTCCAACCACCTCGGATGACCTTTCCCAGTAGTGAGCTTCGTTGCGAAAACTTGAACGCGCCTGGTGTTATCAAAGCTAGACGTGGTTTGTTCTCCAGTTTGCGCCTGGACCGGCGACGCAGCAGCAACTCCAGCTGTAACTTGCAGGTTCAGAGAACTCGTGGAGCAGTCGAGATCTACGGTCAGATCAATGAGATTGTTGACTGCGTTCTTTTCTCGGAAAATATTGGCTCGCAATATTTCCCTTTGGAGTGGCGTCTTGTCATCAAACACTTTTATGGACTTGAAATTTGTGTGACGCCCGACTTGCTCTTGTCTTCTGACAAATTCGTTCGCTACAAGTTCACTTGTGAACTGTATCAGAAATGGACAGTGCTTCTGCTGTACTTTCTTGCGAAGTCTTAAACAGTAGCACTCTTGTTCTTCCATTTTGCTGGCTTTGAGTAAGATCCTTTTCACCGACAACAGAGGTATTCTGTCGGGTACGTTAAAGAACATCACTTTGCTTGCACAGTGTAACCGCTTGTGCAATTCCGTAGCCACACTATTAATAAGCGTTCCGGCTGCTACGAAGTCTTTGTGACTATGGGTGGTCGGTTGAAGACTATGTTCACCGATATAGCTTATGGTTTCATAAGGACTCCAATTAATAATCGGTGTGCTATCACGAGGCAACACCTGCAATCGTTAGGAGAGCTTCAGTCGAAAAACGTGGTTATACATGAGCCTGATAAGGGTTATGGGGCCGTCATTCTAGACAAGGATGCGTATGTACAGAAGATATTATCAATATTGGATGACCAAACAAAGTTTCGACGAATAGAGAGAGTGGACAGCATTGGCCAAATAGAGGACCGCACAGGACGGCATCTTCAGCTGCTCTTGCAGTTGCGGATTATTGATGAAGTAACGTATAAGTCTCTTAAGCAGTGCGGCTCGTCAACATCTCAACTTTGAGGCCTACCAAAAACTCACAAGTCTACGATGCCACGTAGGCAAATTTTAGCAATGACAAACTCACCTTACCACAAATTAGCACGCTGGTTGGTAACTGTTCTAACCCCAGTGAAACAGAAATTTCAGAAATTCTCCACTAAAGATTCCTTTGAATTGATCAGTGACCTGAACAGAATCAATGTTGTTAATGAACTGGTGTGCTGTATAGATGTTTACACAAATGTCCCGCTGCATGAAACGATTGACTACATTTGTAAGCTCGTTGAAGTGAGCCACACTTCGTTACCATTTCCCACCGACATATTGAAGGAAACTTTGCTGCTCTGTACTGAGAATGTCCGTTTTCGTTTTCTTGAACAGTCCTACCGTCAAATGGATGGAGTAGCCATGGGAAGTCCACTAGGTTCCATCTTAGCAGACTTTTTCATGCTAAAAATTGAGCAACAGCTAGCTACCGAGATAGAAAACTTGTCATATTACAAGCGTTACGTCGATGACACCTTAATTTTCAGTCGATCGAAACAGATGATAGATAACCTAGTGCAACGTCTAAATAGTTGCCATCCTAATCTGAAGGTCACTTGTGAATTTGAGGTCGTCAACTGCCTGCCATTTCTAGATATCCTAATAAGTCGTCGGGAAGATGGCCTGGTTAGAAGAACCGCGTATAGTAAACCCACATGGTCAGGTCAATACTCAAACTTTAACAGCTTCACACCGATCCAACACAAACGAGCACTAGTAAATACTCTGTTCACACGAGCAAGGCGAATCTGTACGCCCGACAGCCTCGCTGAGGAACTAGATCTGAATACGTCTGTCCTACAATCAAATGGTTACCCCAGAAGGTTCATGGATAGGCACGGCAGACAAAAAATACCATCCAAAAAGGTGGTCACTGTAGAGAAAAAGAGAGTCTATATAGAGCTACCTTTTAGGGGTGATCACGTCATGCAGCAAACAGCACAGCGATTAAGAAATTTAATTAAACGAACATTTAATACAGCTGAACTCCGTGTAATCACTCGGACTCGGAAACTACCAGCTCCTTCAATCAAAGGAGATCAGCCTATCGGCGCCACTTCACATTGTGTTCACCAATTCGTATGTAACTGTGGAGAAAGTCACATAGGCAGAATCAAGAGATGCTGGAGCTCCAGAATGAAGGAACATTTACCTAAATGGGTAGAGAAGTCCGTGTCACCGGGAAATGGTTGTTTCTGAAACGCATAAACAGCCAGTTTCCTTAGTCGCTAGACACGTTTTGACCACCAGTCATGCTACCGATCCATCTTGTGCATTCAAAATCCTGTTGCGCCATTCCAACCCGTGATTCTTACGGTTTGCCGAAGCAGTTGCAATTAATCGACTCAAACCAGCTCTGTGTTCAGAAACAACTATTCGTGAACTTGACCCTTCCCTGGACTTAATGTCTAATCCTAACTTGCTTACTGATTATCCAACCCTCGAATCGATTGTTTTTTAAGAAAGCCCACCCATGTTATTGTAAGTTTGGTACTGATGAGTCAATACGAAATGCTTGCATCTACCAGTTTTCATGTTCTATCTGCTTCGTTCGAACTGCTCGAGGGAACCAACTGTTTCAAATTTCGCATTTATGATGCACAATAGCGGATCTAATTTGGGCAAAATTTCGGCAGGCTCCTCGTTTCTACCGTGTAGTTCCGTTATTCCAGCCTCAAATTCTCTTATTTTTTGGCCTGATCTATGAATACATTGGTAATGGAAACTAAACATGGTTTGGTGTCGTTCCTTTCGTGTGATGTGCTACTATTTGCTGTTGAGACTGCCGTTTCAGAAGCGGCCTCTATCTCCTCTGCGATAGCGGGGGTGGGGCAGACGTTGACTGAACAATCTAACGATTTTTCACCTTTCCTCACTGTCAACATGCTCTTTTTGCGCAATTTCTGGAAATTGGCTGATTTAACGGACATCCCTATATGATATTCAACTTTTATCAGTGGGTTATCTTCAGAAGGTCTCGAAACAAGTAAATATGACAAAATACAACAAACAGCACGTAGATTTCAGTGATGAAATGATAAAAACGGAATATGCACTAGCTCGCAATAATAACTGGCCTTTTTTGAACCACGCGAACAAACAAATGGACGGCTTCCCATCGTGCTGTCTACGAGCTATGGAACGGTTGTCGGTAGACAGTCGGATGCGAAGGTGCGTCCAGTGGACGCCGTAGCTCGGTCAATGTCTCATCTGATACGGGGATGTCCAGAATTTTTGCCTCGACAACAATATTGAAGGCTTCTCCGTTCAGCAAATTCAGAATAATGTTGGTGTGGGACTCTGACCTTCCCAACGGGAATACTACCTCCCCACAGCAAACTTTTCGGGATGTGGAATCGATACTTGCACCCTCGCTGTTGTGGCTCTCGTCGATAATCTCTCTAGGGGGTTCGCTAATGTTTGCATGAGGTGACCGAAGTCTCCAGAGGTGGAAGAAGTAGAAGAATGTTGATCTTCTTCATGATTCTTTGCGAATTTCGACATTTTGTTTCCTGGCAGGGTCACCAAATCGTATCATACAAACGGAATGGTAGACAAAGGTTATGACCAAAGATGTATTTCGCAACACGTAGAGATAATCTAAATACAAGTGTCCTGCTTGTATGTCTGACTGCCCGTTGGTTTGATATCCCCGTGCACAACGTTGATGTAGCGGTCACTTCAAAATCGATCCATGCGCGCTAACCAGTTTCGGCCGTGTGTTACGATGACTGTAACATGCAGGCCAGCCGACTCTACTCTGGATGCCCGTGAATTCGCGGACCAACCTTCGGGCAACGTGGACGCACCAGGGGACAGCGCTCTTCCGAAGTAGGGGTTCGAACGACAGTTCTGAAAAGAGAAACAATACGAACACACATGAGCCGAAGGCCCAGTAAGCCATGCACACGACTTACACAAACGACAGTTAAAACGGCACCGACAACACAGCAGCACGCCCCGTTACACAACTCAAATTCAATCCGTGCGCGCTCGCTGGTTTCGGTTGCGCGTTACAATGACCACCTACCGGAGTTACCTTAAACTATTTGAAAAATCCACCCACACACCACCTTGGTAAGGGTTAATTGATGTAACGTCATAATTTTTGAACTGATCTGCGAATGAAGCGAACTATTGTTTTCCGGATGCGTGTTTTGAAGCCTTGCAAACTGCATTCATTTCTTCTCTGGCTACGCTTTTTTCGGTGGCTGATTCCACGGTTGAAGTGTTATTTAATTGTTTGTCGTTTTGTGTCGCCCGCGATCATTTGCCGCGATCGCGCACATTCCAGCGTGCCTCACACATGTGTGTTGAGGGACGTGCATTTTAATTTAGTTATAAAAAACGATGCCTTTTCTACCCGCTTCGAGAACCCCAGGTAGATTACATATTTGCATTAGTCTAAGCTCTCTTGGCTCCATATATAAAACTTCACTTGGCGCGCCTGCTTATACTCCCTTAAGAGCAATACTTCTAGGTTAATACATCATTACAGCCGATCCACAAACAACATAGCTTTTTTAATAGCACATTCATGAAACGTACGGATTCGCCAATTGTGTAACTACGGCAACTTTCATTAAGTTTTTCGGGTCTGACTTCTACAGTCGCGGTCTGTATGGTGCATCTGTTTTTGTGTTTTGTGTACACCGTCAGTTTCTCCCTCTTCCACACGTTTGATACGTGAAAAGTTCGAAGACCTACTGAAGACAGATGTCTTACTCTGTTACTGGCGAGCAATAATGCAGAGAATGACTTCACGTTGCACGACTAAATTCCCTGTTAAAAAACAAATTTATAAAGACTGAGGCCAACAAAATCTAACGGGTCGTTTAACAAGATGATAGAACAAATCGTTGAAGTGCGCATATGTTAAAAGCGGTTGGAATCCACCGTGATGGCAGAACAGAGACTATCTACATGCAAAGCGGCACTGAGTCCAGGTCAGTGTGAGAAGCTTTTGCTAGCTATCATAGTGGATCACGAGGCTCCAGTTCAATGTTTGTCTTCAGGCCGCCTGGAACTAGGAGCTTGACACGCTGACTACGACATCCAAAAAATGTAGGCTTTAGTTGCCAACCTACTTGTATTTTAGGCAACTGTGTAGCGTCCCTCCCAGTGTCACGTCTCAAACAACAGCTTAAATCCTTTTTGTTGGTGTTTAAGTGCTGGAGCTGGCATATATTCAATACACAGAAGTGGCGGTGAATTCTTTCGACTGGTGTTTGCGAAGTGAGTGCAGATAGATCAAGCGGCGTCTTATAGAAAAGCTGAAGGAGGCGATTTCGAGGTCGATGCTTTTTTCAGTGGCCGTTCGCATGAGATGGTTAGTATAACAACATCGCAAAACACACCTCTCAAGGAACTTTGAGATTCCACCAAAATGAGATACGGCGAATTCGTACACAGAAGGTAGTGAGCACAATTATGGACAGTTGCTTCAAAAGTGCTGCCTTTCGGAGGGCACAGAGCACTACTTTTAAAGATCACAATGTGGTTAGCCAGCTTCATGTAATTGACTCGAAAAAGCCACAATTGAACGACCATGCGCATTAATCAAACAGAAGCATACAGACTTCTCGCTGAAAGTATGGTTTATACTGAAATCACTTATGTACAATTAAGTGACAACCACGTCTAGGTTCGCTTATGAAACACCACAACACTCATACTGAAGTGTGCGAGGACGTGAACCGACAGATATCCCAGTCCGCAGTAATACCTGGGAGGAGGGAACTTTAATAGCCTCCGGAATCGGTCTTCGACTGAAGCCTCTTACACAAGTAGTAAGAAGAAGACAGATTGATTGTAGAAAGCAGTTGTTGTTCATGAGATAAAACCCCGTACTTTTAGATCCACATCAGTCTACCACTGGCTGGTTATCGTGGCACGTGCAAATGCACAAGGTGTAAATAGATTCCTGCAGTGCAGAACGAAATACTTGGCTGATAACGAAATGTTTGACATCTGAGCTGCTCATCCAATCTTTACATGTTAACCTAACGCAACGATTTGATTGGTTCATTGTTAGATCCTCTAGAGTGTTGGGGTTAACGAAAGCTGTGGATCGAGTGCATTGTCATCGCGCTGAATCACTTTTGCGAGCGCTCACTGAGCACACTTGACTCTCAGATGCGTTCTTCGGGTTAGGGTTGTTAAGCATAGCCGTATTTTATAATGCTCCTTGACCGCCTCGGCATGTTCTACCTAGCATTGTCCGTCGGTGATTTCTGGGTCAGTTTAACTGAAAGGCTAGCCAGAATGAGCCTATGAGTATTGTCGGGATTAGGGCGTTATGCACCAGTTCCTGCCCCACGCTCCACTGCGTTTGTGTGAACGATTCATTTCGGACGTCTGTGGAATGACAGAGCGGTTTCAGAGAGAATCCTAGGGTCACCTACAACTGGTACTTGATCCACTGGGATTGCCAGCGTGACGTTTCGGATTAAAATCTGTTACAGTTTATCGGCCAGACTTTCCTGTGAACAAACTCGTCACGTTTCCGCGAACGTACTATTTTAAGGGTCGTAAATTACTGTTCAGTTAATCAAGAACAAGCTACGGATAAACGAACCCCATTTCTCGCCAACCCTTCTGATCTTATCGGTCTTGACGCATATAAAGGTGATAGTTTCCTCAAAAGAACACGCGAAAAGCTGCCGCATTAAACGCACCAACTTCACAGCCGTCTGTTTTGTTTTTCTGGGTCTGCGCTTGAATTACTTATATTCACTTCATAAACATAATCCCTAAGAATTTGATACCAAAATATCTGTGCGATGGACTTCTACCAACACCACTATTCAGATGGTGTAGCCAGCAAACTGGCGTGCACGATTCAAACCGAAGCGTAAAACGTGCTAATGGGACAGGCGCTGCTCAATAAGTAGTAAAAGGGTAGGTTGTTCGGTGGATGATTTTTTCATCTGAAGGTACAATTTTTAAGTTGAAATTAATGACGGCACCTCAACTTTGCGATTGATTTCTAAGATTTGTTTAAGGACTAATGCGTTGCGCTCTTTTATTTGCTATATACATTGGCGATCTTCTGGATGGTTGTTCCAACAGCAAACCTTTTTACGCTGACGACTTGAACAGTTTGAAGTTTCGTTATCCTAATAAGCAACACAGCTGATGTCACGGAAGTCGATCTGAAGAAAGACATTGATATCTGCTTAATTGCGTAGACCAACATGTGGAGAATGAAGTGTCAGCTCTCAATCGCATTCAGCATGCGACCAACAAGCTGTTCACAAACCTGCGGCATCTGACTTGTGAGTCGCGTCTTGAAATTCTTGGTTCGTACCCGCTTGATTTTTCACAACCTTGTGAGGATATAACCTTAAGATGCACTTCAATGACGCAGAACTCGTCGGACGGTCCCTTATTCCAACCAAAGATGGTGGTCGACGAGGTCAAGACGGGAAACTTCATAAGCTCCGTCTTAAAATTCTTCTCGGTACTTTTTATACAGGATTACTAACTACTTGAACGCCCGTCCGTCTAAAGTGGTTAGTTGCCCCTCCCTGGAAGGTTTTAAAGCGTTGTTGGCTACACATCTATTTCAAACGTCTTGTTTAAAATCATTCGCTGTTTCCAGCTATCATTGTATTTTGCAAAAGAATATCAACGACATGTTCCTAACTCCTCCGGTTTGCACATCAAGGGACGCTCGCTAATTAGCTGGGCGTACAAACTGACTGGATGCGAATGGTTTAGATCGCCAGCCTTGAATCTGCGTGCAACTGGAAGGTTGCCTTCTATTCCCTAGACGTTCGTGTCAACGCACATCTATGTGCGTCATCAAACCCCCCACATTGACAAACTATCTGTTGCAGTCCATCGGCCTGAAGTTGGAAAAAACAATTGCCACCGTTAGAAGTCTGTATTCAGTGTTGTAGTAACCGTTCACAGCATACTCCACCAACTCAGATAGTACGTAGGTTGAAAAAAACACTTCTCAAGCGACAAATTTGATTTCTCTAGTGTGCTGTAGTGGACGTTAACACAGCTGGGTCATGATAACAACGTCCGCGTGTATGCGTTAAGCAGTTCGCGCAAGCACTAAGCGTTGTGTAATTTCAAACAAGCGACCCAAGCACACAACGTTAATAACAGATGAAAATAATGTGTAATGATAGACGAAGAAGTTGTTGAACACCACGGCATCATAGTGTAGTGTTCTTTAATAACAGTAAATTCTGGGATAACCTGATCAGTCGGAAATAGTTGAACAATAACATAGTTACCACACGAAACATGGAAAAGCGTTCACCATATATCACAAGAATTAGTAGCAACAGATAATTTTATTCTTGTAATGCAACTTCACAAGATAATAAAAGCACCAGCGACGACCTTGAGAAACGACTTTTGTTAAAGTTGGTAAAAAGCCCCGCTGCAACCAAATATGTTTCTATGATAAACAATATATATTTGTGGAGAAATCGATCATATAATGACTTCCGAACTCGAACCTCACATAATAAAGCGATTTGAAATCAAAAAGCGGCTAGGAAAAGGAGTAAGTTGAAGTCCTACGGTTCAGGAACCAAATTTGTGGAAAACTTGTTTGAAGTGAATTTTGGAATCATTTTAGAGAAGAATTTCGTATCTAATAGTATAGTAGTGATGATGGATGCTCGTACATAGGTCAACTCTGTGTACCCACCTCACGTGTCTTATTCCAATGAAATGACATAACTATATCACTGTAATTATATATATATTATATATATAATATATTATATATATACATATGGATCCCGTAAAATTATGGTTATAGACTAGATTAACGTGGTTCATATGTGCTCGTAATTAGAAATAAATGTGTGTTCACCTGCAAACCATCCGCATTACTGACCGGTCAAAAAATATTATAACTTCACGATTGTGAAATTGGAGTGATTCATGTATACACAACGTGTGATGTAAAATTAATCAATGAATAATCAATCAACTGTCAGGTTGCTAATGAAAACGTCAAACAGAATTTCTGGACGGTTAAATTATTCCACGCGTAATACCACAGAGACACGCGCAATGATGATGAAGCGTGAGAAAATAATTACGAAATCTGACCAGATGCTGCAACATTATAAAACAAATAATGATGAGCAATACAAATTTCAAAGCTGGAAGCAGAGCTTACTGAAATAAATTTTCAAGAGTTGCATCCATACGTTACGAACGGACTGTAGGGAAACGTCATGTTTAATTTCCTTTCGGGTATCTCGCGTATCTGTTTTGAAAGTGTGACTTTTCAGGTTGATATTGGCTCATGGAAAACAGTATTCATGGTTTCAGTAACTGGTATGCGGTTGCGTAGCTGATAGTCCAATTTCTTCCGGGTCTGTACCCACTCTTCTTCTGGTATCATGCGGGTTTCAGCTTTTCTTAAATGGGATAATGAAAAATCTGATGTAGCACTGCTTTCTGTAAATATAGTGTCAATGTAGAAGCAACAGACGCGGGAAAATGTAAGACATCAACATCCGCCCACTAGTTTTAGCAAACAAGCTAACTTCTTATAATGTCTTAGATTACATCTTAAAGCAGGCGTTAATGACACTGAGGAGAAGGCTATTCCAATGTGCTATCACTCTCTGAGAAGGAAATTTTTGTCTGACGGGTGTCTGAAGTTTCTTTGTAAGTAAATTCATAGTGTGACCTCCAAGTTCACTTGGACCTAGGAGAATGAACAATCTTTCTTTCACCTATCCAGGATAAAGGGAAAAATAATGGAGAATCCTCTCTAGAATATTCGGTATTACACAGGGTGAGAATCGAGGATTTTGAGCCAAGTCTCGTACAAAACGCCTCAAAGACCTACTACGATAAGCCGAGCGACTGAATTGCACTACTACTGTTTGGCAGTGAAGCAGAAGCATGGGCTGCAAAACTGCAGTAACTGCAGGAAAAAATCAAAAAGAAACACTGGTGTGCAGCGTGGCATGCTGGGATTCTGAATACATAAAGGAACTGAGCACTGACTTTTCACATCCCCGCTTATCTGAGACCTACTTCTTACTTAGGCCACTGAGTAGGTTTACAGTCATGTTGAAGTGTACAGCCCATTTACAGGTTTTCTGAATAAATAACCGTTGCGTCATCCGTCTTCTTAGGTCAAAACATTAGTACGATTTTGGTCGCCGCTTGTTGAACCCGCCTGAGTGCATTTCTGTCCTTCTTGAGACCAGAATAAAAAAATAAGTGGGCTTTTTTGAGCACTGGTCGAAAATAAACCTCCCAAGATGCATGGAAGGCTTTTCTGTCGGCGTGGGAAACGTCCGTTTAATCGCACCTTATAGAGCAAATGTCCTTCGGCTGCTATTTTGTGATGAAGTGAGTAAAACAAGCAGGAGGATAAACTTATATCCACGTATATTTCACGACACACCTTGACAACATACAATTATTTTTTCTATATTAGGCCGGATTGGTACTGCTTGTCAGACGATCGATTCTTGTTTGCCAAAGCCGAAAAAGTTCTAGTGAACAAATATTTATGCTTTGCAAGACTTCCATTGATAAGGACAGATTTTTAACCTATTAATCACTTTATTGACACGGCTTTAGTGAGTCTCGAATAGCAGTTTATACTATTTAAAAGCGGATCAAGTCACATCCGTTTGCGAGTTACTGTTGAATGACACTTTTTGTGGAACCGCAAATTGATGGATTGAACGGACGGAGAAAATTGCCTAAGTAGCGCTAAAGCTCCATCAGTCTTTCTCATACACACAACCGTGTTGAGAAAACATGACACTGGATTCAAAACGAAAATCCCTAGATCTTTTTACCGTGAAGCATCTGGGAATGAAGAGCATTTGAATGATAAACAAGACTAAGTAAGCTATGAGTGTGTACAGTCCTACGCTTTCAGGAGCTAACGTCTTGCTAGCTGAGCTAAGAAAGGCAACATACCCGTTTTCTAGAAAGAAAAGTATCCAGCGACCGATAAATTTCAACTTTTCCAGCATAGAATGAAAGCAGAGACCAAGTTCAAATAGAAATGTCACTGTTAATGATAAGGACAGAAGCGGGCCAGCCACAGAACCGTGGGAATGTCACTAAAGCTTCATTGACAATCAAAGTACCCATATTTGACGTGTACGTGATAGTATCGATTGATAATCTGCAACTCCAACAGAGCTAAAGCTTGTCAACATCTGACTGCATTACTAATCAAAAGCTTCGACATCAATATGAACACTATGATGGGATTAGCTCTTCTACTGGTCGCTAGCTATAACTGAGTTTGTTGATTACAGTTGATCATCGTAAAACCCGTGTCGCTCACCAGTGAAGAAGCTGTAAGGAACTAGCTGATCGTCGAAAGAGTCGTATAGGAGAGCCTCCAACATAGCTGACAAACAGGACAGCATAGCGACTGAACGATAATTACCGGGAAACCTGAGTAATATTAAGAGGCTTTTAACTTCAGGCAGCTTGACCACTTAGCGTGCACTGAGTGAGTAACAGAGCGCAGGACTAAGTAAGATGTTTGATCGCCTCCAGAAAGAACATTAACAAAATACCGTTGAGATAATATAACAAATGAAACTGGAAAGAGATAGCTCTTTGAGATGGTTTTGGAGAAAGTATTTACAGTGCTGTTCTCGTCTATCATGTCGTTACTTTACTTATAAGTAAGCATATAAGAGAATCACGGCGTTTATATGGGGGTTCATTAAATTTCTACCCAAAACTAAAATGAGTATTATAACTTTAGCTATGACTACGAATTTCTGGTCACAATGGGTACAGTAATCAATTACACGGCGGGAACCACAGTGATCTTTGAATCAAAACAGGCTTAAACTGAACAAACAGATTTTTTCAGTCTGCCAGTTGTAGGCTGCATGCAACAGGGCTAATGATAATGGAAACAGCCTTGTAGAAGGAATGATTCTATGCAGAGTTTACAAAACTGAGTTATCATTAGCTTCAGTTTGGCATCACATACTTAATTAATGACGAAACTCGCGGATAACAATACTGTCCTACATTTGCAAGGGACAACATTCTCTTACTGACATGTTTGTCAAATGTCTAATAGCAAAAGTGTTGTCTTCTGTGGTCCGCGTGTGCACGATGAAAGCCTTGCTTGAGTAAAATGTGTTTCATGATATGCGATTCACTTAAGAATGTTGTGAAAAAACATTCTCATTGATGTGTTAGATGTGATACGTCGAATATTTTTTGTTTATGCCCGCATTTTGTGTGTTACACTGTACTTTGCTTTTGCTGACTGCCATTGTCCGTAAAACTGATACAACCTTTGGACACGAGACAACATAGGATTATAATTGAATTTGCAGGAAGTTCAACTTCAGTTGGCTCAAACAGATATTCTTCGGGCTTTCGGCACGGCTTTATGTCGCAGACTAAAAGCGACAAAAATTAATGCTGGCTTCAAAACTCACTAGTGACTATATCGTGAGTATGTAGTTGCGTTCTTAAGTAGTTATCAACACATACATTTGCTTTCAAGACCAACAAGTTGAAAAGACAACACTATTTGTTTTAAAATGAAAAGCGTAAATCGTGCAGCTTGTAAGTAGATTCCTCTGGGGTATATATAGTATTTACTCAGAAAGTCTACCAGTGTTATTTAACTAAAACTAATAAAAAGATGTGAATCGGTTTTCGATACTTCTAGAGGTAACTTTTACCTATGAAATTACTCGTAATCGTTTTTGTGTAGGCTAAACTATAACGCTGAATATTAAAAATCATGGTAAAGTGGTGCATTTGTTAGTATACAGCAGCTCTTATACTGAGATTTGGCGCCAATTTGTTCCCCTGAATAAAAATCCAGAGACCGTTAACCTCGGTCGGAAGTCAATCATAAATTGATAGAACCCGATTTCTAACTGCTGAATCATACTTGTGGTAGACCTGTTCAAAGAACTGAGATAGTTTATTAGGACTAAATTCGCACTCATTGAACGTAATCTCACTTCAAGTACTTAGTCAAACTAATTCATAATACTCATGAAAACGTGATGATACTGTAAAATGTTTTTCCCAAAAGCCCGGTATAGAGACCCTAAGAATGGTTTATGGTCAGTCTGAGGAAAGTTAAAGAATCTATTATAAATCGGATGTGGTAAATTGCTTGATGTTTTCTAAGTTGAAAATATGGTGAGCAAAATGAAATTATTTGAACTGGATAGGTAAATTGAACCAAAAGTTTGCTCAGACTGGTAGCTTGGATAAAACATTCTGCGAAGGTACATTAGGTTTTTGTCTCCCAAAACTGATGGGTTCCTGTAGGCACTCTGAATAAATCGGAATTTTTCCAGTGCTTTCGTCAAACATTTCATCAAAACCAATTCCTGTAGTATTTTTCCCGAACTAAAAAGTTACTGATTATAAACGAGGATATTTCCAATAATGGTCAGATTGCTACATTTATTCGTTCAGTGTATTATAATGACTTGGTCCTGTAAGGCTTTCAAAGAAACTTCACAAAATCAACCCTACCATGGAGAGTATTCTGCAAGTCGTACCAACTACTTCCTTGTAAGAAAATGGGTATAACATGGTTCAAACCATATGCCTGTGCGTAAACACTGCGTTTGATTGCTCAAAAAGTCAAATAAAAACTAAATCAATTAATTGCAAACTAATTTTTTCTCGTTTATCGCAATGTACGTTCAGATAAGGAGACTGACGATCACAACTTGCTGGTTTAAAAGCCGCAGCTTTTTAGCTGCTACTGCTACGGAAGTTGCAGTTTCTTAAGCAGGACATCGACAGCCACCTTGACGTTGTTATGAAGACAAAGCTTGCCCCTCATTTGAAACTCAGGTTTCCAATTGCAAATCACGGGCACCTTTATGTTTGCATGCTTAGTTCACGGTGGCTCTGTTTTCCACTGCGACACTACATTGGCAGTAAACAAGGAGTGCTTTTGCCATTGAGAGCCAGTGCCAGTTACTAATGTGATAATGCAGAACATAGGAAAAAGGTGGAGAATGAGAACGCCGACGTATCACTAGCAGCCGTGAATGTTTTTGCTTTTAAGTAAATCTACCATATCACTGGTTAACCGATCTTACTTAGGTACAGCTGAATACAGGGTGATTTGACTTGGTCTTGTCCTGAACCTCCTGGTCATGCATAATTACCTGAGAGTAAAATCTCACAAAAGTACGGTAACTAACTTATAGGAGATAAACCAATTGGTGGAAACCTGGGAGTACACACACAATCGAGTGTGCATCGAATGATCTGAAAACATATCATTGTAAAATGTAGTTTGAGAAAGGTCGGAGATACTAAGGTTACAAACTATGAATAATTACGAACGAGTTTGTGGAAGAACCTATGAGGAAAGCGCGAACTGAAATAGAGTACACAAAGCGGGCTAACACTTTGTGTGTGATTGAGACTCCTGCTTAATCTCCTGCAAGTACACTAATAGCCAATCAGTTTAGTATATTGGCCTGATTTCCGGAAATTTTGCATCATGTCTGATTTCGAATTCATTTACTGACGACGTTGTGACAAGGTGCTGATGATAGGGCAAATTCGACGGCCGAATAGCTGTCTGTTGGTCAGACGGCTTTTGTAAGGTTGCGCTTTCCGCTAGCTTATCGTGAATTGAATGCTTATTCTAAATGGATTGGTGTTGACGGAAGATAACGTATGTTAATATAAGGTTTTCTCAAACTTGCCAACTTTGAGATGAGAACTACCTGAATTCGCAAAGTTGTTTCAGAAAAGTTGACGGTAAACACGGTGTCGTAATCCGTCTTGTGGTTTTTTATCCTATCCTAATGACGAAACAAATCTACTCAACAATTCAGAGTAGTCAACTCAGCTGGAGGGATGAGGGCATGGTGAATGTAGTAGGACAGCAATCTGAGTGAAACAATTCAACTTGCCTGAATATTGGTCCCCGTCAGCCACTGATATTAATCTACATGTTAGATAGCAGTCTTCCTAAACAGTCATTACTTGAATGAGTTCACTAGTAGCCGTGCCAAATTTTCACTGTCACTAAAGCGTAAGGTTTGACCTGAATGGCGAAATTCCATAACCCTGCATTTGGTCATGCCGAACAAGTGCCGGCTATTTGTAATCCGGTGTACCAGTTGTTAACTTTTTGCCTATATTTCTTTTCCCCTTCTTTGTTATTTTTTACGTGTACACTTTTAGAGCCATCAGTTCATACTAGCAGTGAGGAATTTTAAAACTGTGGATTCTAATCCTGAGTGAAATGCGTAACTTCGTTCTTGGTGTGCAACGTCTTGGCACACCGCTGGTCTCGAAACATCGGCTGGTCAGTGCACCTCTGATATTTCTACTAGGAAAAGAACTTCGAAAATGTAACGGATGGAAAATCATTTGGTCTTCGCATGTGGAGCTCCGTGAGCCGTGTTAAGCGGTCTGCTCTATTGAAAGCTTTAGCGAAAATTAATGAGCGAACAGTGGTTTGTGATTGAACATTACAAACATGAAAAACGCCATGAATTCCGTGGTGACCGAAACTGATGAAATTCTTACGAACGTCCCCTATAAAAATAGGTGACGTCGTGCAGACCTTCAGAATTTTTGGAACAGGTCCTTCTCTAGATATTAAATTGGCGGTTCACGTAGTGGTGAAGACAGCAGGGTGGAAGGCAAAAACGTGTTAATGCCGGCCTCTTCCCACTGTCCTATCGAGCTTAGCTCTCACGCACCTCTCGATCTTCATTTCTAACATTTACCCTCCAGGTCCCACAACAGATATATCTAGTCATAGTTACAGTGGGCCGGCAGTTTCCATCTCTTGGCATTCAGATTCAGGCCTCCCTCATACCATGCTTAGATGTAGAAGGCAAATTAATATAGTGCTTTCAACATCCACACGCTAAAACAGACTGGTCAGCAGGCTGCTCTCAAACGAACGTTAGACTCTATGAATGTCGAGGTCTTTTATATCTTGGGGACTATAATCTTTGACAGTAATCAACATACGGAAATACCTGCACCCGCATTGTCTACCTGATACCGGTATTACATTTTGGGCGACCCCATGGCCGCCGTTACCTGCCAGACTGGAGCAGGTTTAGTGTTCACCACGACGGCCACTGTCGTATTAGTAAATTGTATTCCTGTTAATGACAAATTTTGTGCCGTCCGCTTGACAGGTTCTAATAAAGCCAGCTCTAGACGCGAAACCTTCATAATCCTATCCATTGTGTCAGCTTATGCTCCGACTGACTGTAGTGACACCGGTGTCAAGGACGCCTTTTACTAGGATCTGGCCGCGACACCAGTGAGTAAGCAACGAAGAGGTTAGAAAGTGGGTATTTGAGGGTGATTATCAAACAAGTTCTCATGTTTACTCCTCACGTTTGTGAAGAAATACGTAATTGAGTCGTACTGAAGATGCTAGGAAGTCGTCTGCCAAACCGAACACTCTTGGTCGACGCTGCGGCTGACTGGCTCGAGGTGCGATACGAACAGATGGTGAGCTGGCGTAAAGAAGTGAAATCTTTCACGGAGGGGTTGATTGCTTTAGATCGGGTTCGTCTCTCAGGCTAAGGCCCTCTCGACCGTCAGAGCCGATAGCCGGAAACGTTAGGTGAGAGAGAGGCTAACTAGGATCAGTAATGTTAATGTTGTCGTGGTTTGGCTGAGTTGTCTGTGAAGCGACTGTACTTAAGGACGTGGGGCAGTGGAGGTCTTAAGGAGGCTGTCTTGTTGATGAAACCTTACTTTCAATTACAGCTTGGTTGTTTGTTTGCAAGGTGTATACACCCCGATGTTGATGGTTTGATTACAGACGCGATTATTTTTGGTAGTTAGGTCCTTTCCACTCCCCCTCTTCTTTGTTCTCTCTTCCCACACATGGTTTGCTGTTTCCTTCTTCGTGTGTGTGTGGCAGTTAAGCACCAGTGTACTGGTGTACTGCTGTGTACGACGGTATTGATATGATGGCCACAACTTATCACCGCATTTATTAATTTTAGAAAAAACAAAGTCAAGACATAGAAGCTATTCACAGTATTGACAACTTTTGGGAAGATGTGTGTGGGGCAGAACTGTGGTTCAGCCACTCGTGTATATTCGGTACTGTCTGCAGTCATAAGGCTCAGAGATTGACCTTCGAAGATCTAGTACCATTCATACTATTAACGGCGTCTCAACTGTTTTCAGTATTGGAAACTACAGTAATGCAGGGCAGGTTAATAATGACGTCAACGCTTGCCAAATTAAGATGTAGTTTTTGACGGCTTACTAGATAAGAATGGCTCTTTCTGTGTTGTGTTCTTCCTGTGCGACGAATAGCTGATCCAAACTGATCAGGTTGCTCTTAGTAAGTGCCTGGTACAGCGTCTAAGTGAGGTTCGCCTGTCGAGTTGTCCATAAAATCCAGTTGGAGCCCACCTAAGAAAAAACTTAGTGATCACCTCCACGGTGTTGCGTGTGATCATTAAATGAAGGATAGGCCCTAAAATCTGACCAAAGACTATTGCCAGACTGAATAGTTAGGAACATCCGGCTGGCTATACAAAAATGTACAGTTTCAGAAAAAGATAACTCTAACCCAGTTATAAATTTATATGTAGGAACTTCGTGATTGAAATGACAAAGTGCAGCGTTGGTTTATGTTATTTATCTCACACTCTAATCGCTTAGAATGTCAGCTAAATTGAACTGTTTTGAAGGCAATTTCCCCGTGGTGAATACTGAGTATAATGAAGAGTGTATACTGTCTGTAACTTGGCTCATAAGAGATTATCAATGGTTTGATTCAAATAATTGATTTGTAACTCTTCTAGCAAGTTTTTGGTTGCTTTTGTCTCGATTTCTGACTGCCGACCCTAGATTCGTAGCTCACTTTTTGGCAAACTTCGTTCACTTCAGGTGATCACTGAGCCCTAAGCCTAAGTTGGCAAGTTTCGGAAAATATATCAGTAATTTCCACTGTGATTGCTTGTGTGAACTTCTTAACTCCAAGATTGGTGGAGTGGAGACAAACTTTCTCTTGACAGGTTTGATCTGATGTTAGCGGTTATGGTAGGATTTCCATTATTCTGACTGTCCAGTAAAGTTTACCTTCAATCAGATAGCTCGGACCATTTTACTACCTGCTAGACTGAACGTGCCGCGACAGTCTGACAAAGCTTAATTTGGGAGAGTTCGCACAGTAGCGGAAGCCCTTACCCCCTTGATGACCTCTTGAGAAAGGAGGTTTGGGAATATTATCACGATTACGCAGAGACAATCAATTGCTGAATGGACATGCTTCATACTGTGACCTGTGTATATCAACGATTCTGAATGTCTCATCTTAGGTGACCGGTTAGAGAGGTTGTGTGGACAACGGCAACTTACAAAAGGGTTACTGGTTTGACTTCCAGTCTGGTTATCTACACCTGTTGATTACAAGTTTCTTTAAGATGGGTCACGGAAGGATGCTATTTCGATAGCGTGGTTGAATAAAGACTTGGTACGACTAAAAGTGTGAACGTTTCAGTCAAGTACGTCTACTGAATTTACCGAGTAAAATATCGTTCATTTCTACTGCAAACTGACTGATTTGTGTCGTTCCGTTAAGAGTCTGTAGTGGCTAACGACATTCTGGTTTCTTTATGGAACTCGACCGCAAAATACCTTCCCACTCGTTTGTTCTAATTTTGGGGTTATACGTACAGTGAATAAAGAACAACCAGAAATGCACACTTAGGCAATCACTAGCGTAAATCCAATGAACGTACACAAAATTATGACGAATTCGAGATGTTAGTCTTCAGGTAAAAATCGGTTGACTGATGTCAACTATTTCATACATTTTTTCTCACGGGCATGAAAGCATGATCAATAATGACTAAAAGACGGGATCCGTTTCGTCCGGTTTTGTTCACTTGTGTGTTGGAACATTCAACACTTTCATGTTCGGTATCATTTCGAGTGTAGCAGAATTAGTGATGGTCTAACTTGTACAGTTCCCTTTCCTTTTCCTGACTGATACCCCTGGTATCAGAAGAACCGACGATCATATTTCACAATGAGCCGGAAACTTACAGTACAGCTTCAAGACCCATCGCGTTTTGTCTGTCTGACAAGTGTTGAGATCAGAAGTCGGTCGTCATGTAGGAAGGGAATCGATGTGTTCTAGCATCCAGTGCGCACACTACGAATTGCTTAGGCCATATTTGAAACGCATCCGTTTGACCATCCCTCTTCATTCAACCCTAAGCTCTCGACTGTACACTTATTCGCACCGAATCATTAGGCTGAGAGGAGTGTCAAACAAGAAACCTAATGTTTACGGATTTATTTACGTAAACTATAACACCAATTCGAAACATTCTAAACTTCCCACCTGGTAACGCGGAAAGTGCAGATCTGTAGTAGCAACATGGCCTTCATGGAGTCTGACACATTGTTACACAGAATGAGAGTAGATTTAGCAACTCCGTCCATCACAGATCATTCTGTTTCACCTGGCAATTCCGGTCCACCTATCACACTCGGAATGAAACAATCAAGGTAAAGGGTGCTCGAATCCGCATTACTTCGAGGCCAACTGATCATTTTTGATGTGTGATGGATAAAGTCATGGCCATCGTATCCAAAATCTATGTTGAATAGTTTATCTGAACGCGAACAACTAAACTAATTTGAGTGGCGTTCGATTCAGGTTGAGTAAATCCCTCATTGTTT
The DNA here is from genome assembly GCA_008508345.1 of Paragonimus westermani. Taxonomy (NCBI): domain Eukaryota; kingdom Metazoa; phylum Platyhelminthes; class Trematoda; order Plagiorchiida; family Troglotrematidae; genus Paragonimus; species Paragonimus westermani. The sequence continues at coordinate 25,299 of QNGE01002356.1, forward strand.
ATCACCACTCGTGATATTTTTCAGCAAGTTAATTGGTATCAGAGATTTCGATATGAATAGGAAGTTCTCATCCCGAAATTGACAGCTGAAATTAACAGACCAGAGCGCAGTTTACAAGAGTTTAGGCGTGATGATTCGGTCGTGCGTAATCTGCAATTGGCAATGCAGTTTCCAAGACAGCTTGCTTTAGGAAAACGTGCACGGGAGTTCAACTTTTGGTGTCAGAAAGGTTACAGGTTAATGATGAGTTTTGACTGGAGGAAGCTCGCAGTCTGTTATCATTTTTGAAAAAGACTAACTAAAGCGTTTAACCAAAGGCCACTGATGTTAACATTCACAAATGGTGTTTATTCAAAATTAACCATATCCTAGAATATCCATCAGTGAGCTTGAAACCCAGAATAATGTGAGTGTGCATAACCGCTAAATTTGTTTTCTGATTTTTAAGTTCATTATAAGTTAATAAATCAAACACCTCATTCCAATAAATAAACAAGTTAAAATGGTAAAAATATTTAAATGATCTCAAAGTTATTTTTTTTACAAAAAGCTGTATCGTGTAAGTGATTCTTCTGGATTATCAAATATCTAGATCATCAACAATAACCTTCAACAAATTTTTACAAATCTGTGGGTATATCACGTTGCCTGCTTATGCATAACCGATCTGCCATCGTATTTTCTTAGGTTAAACTTGTGACCCAAAGTAGTGATCACTGAAACAATTACAGGGAATGGAAAACAAGGTACAACATCAAGCTCTCCGTAACTAGGTCACAATGCAACTGCCATGGTAACAGCTTTTCATATTTGTTCCCTTGGGCGTGAATTTCTCGTAAATACTCTTGTTGTTGACATGAAATGCATGGAAGGTTACAGGTTCAAATGAGTGTTGAAGTATGTATTGAGATTTAATTACACTGAACTCAAACCGTCATTTAGCAGTATATTTAATTACAGACCACCGATAAAGTTCGTAGATACAAGCACAGTTCTGATCAAGATGGAGAATCCAGCAGGTGTTTCAAGTTTTAAAAGAACGCTGCTGAGTGGGGATACGCAATTGGTATGACCGCCAGGTATAATCTCTAAATTAAAGTATGCTCCGTAACTTTTAAATGACCGATGGGATATTTACTTCTCACAGGTGAGGTGTGAAGTGACATAGATGGGTATTCCCCACAAGTTTCATAAACGAGACAGTGCTCTAAATCTTATACTGGTTATCGTTAAAAGGTTCGCTTCCTGTGTCCATTGTCAAAGTCATTGAAGAAAACCAACTGTTCCCATCTATTGCTCCTCGGATATTTCCGTAGGTTTTGATTCTGTGTGTAAATTGGCAGCTCAGTACTGCGGCTTCCAGTTTGATCATAACGAGCGCGAATGCAAGCCACGTCAGATTTCAGTCGATCTTCTTTTTACAGTCTACCTGTGGTGACCGATCTCTACAATCAATTTCACACTTTTAATGGCCTGTTTTTTATTTGTTGTAAACTCTAGCAACGTTTGTTAAGTTTTTTCTTTCACAAACTTTACTTGCGAATCTTCCCGGTGTGCAGAGATAAGGAAGGATACAATTTTCCCACACCAACTAAACAAGTAGCTCCTTGTCCTTCAAGTCAATGGGAACTCTGATTAATTGATTAATTTTTTTGACATTCTGAGGAACTTTTCATTCACCCGGACCTTGCTTTATTTGACTAACTAGTAGAAGCCAAGGAGTACAACGTCTACATTTACTGGAAATACATGCGCTAATGCAAACGCCGGTATATTAAGCTATTCTGTACTACATTACTATTTTTTAGAAGCGAAAAAACAAAAACACAGGGAAACTTTGAAATGTCTACCTAGATCATACCTGACACGAATAAAACATTGTTCTCTCTTGTCGGCTATTCACCCCAAAAGATCACGTAACTGATCACTCACCTGATAACAAACATGTCGTCCTTAACCCATATTGACCGTTTATCTGAATCACATTAGTCACTGTTTTTATATTTATTGTGTTGTAATTAGCCTGATGACCAAACACAGAAAACAAATCTTACTGATGAGTAGCCGGGGATTTGGTTTTATTTTCAAGCGAGAGTGGTTGAGCGTTCAGATTTGATAATTCGGTCGTGCCTAATGTGAGGTCAATGGCGTAGTGGTTAACACGGTTGCCTCATGATTGGAATGTTCGGAGTTCAAATCCCGGACGTGGCAAGGATATGCACTACTGACGAGCTCTAATGAGAGCGAAACTCGAGTCTAGTGCTTCTTTTCGAAAGAGGCTGGCTGGAAAGTCTATCTGAATGCGAACGCTGCGATCAAATGTGAGTGATGGCCAACTTGAAAACAAGTCTTGTTCGCTACTCTGTCGTTCTCATAAAAGAAGTGTGTTGCTGTTATTCTAACTGTGTCAAGTCAATGTGAGGGTGTTGTTGAATACTGTTTAGTTGACTTATTATGTAGACTGTATTGATAACAGTAAGACACTGTGTAAGACACTAAAGAGGGATAATGTAAACCTGTTTCATATCGACCAATCATTTGAGATTAAGGGTGTCATCTGACTCAACCAATAGACATTTATTGCTACGTCGTACTACTTGTTTAACAGAATAGAATACCTATAAATCAGAGTGAATGATTGCTCTACCATTACAGTATTATAGTTGTTGAATCAAAATCTCCTCCTTTCAAAAAGGTGCATATTGACAACAAAAATGTCTGTCTGATTTTATCATGACACAGGAAAGCTGAATTCGATAATGTGCACAGCTAAAACTCAACTATCACCAATCAATTTACTACAGAACTTATCTGCCGCTGCTCCAATGTTCTTGTGAACGCAAACTGGCAAGGAATCTGTGTATGCATGCAGATGTACGCACACGATGAATTTGCCCGACACGGACAGCTTTGAACACTAGCTGTCTCACTTGCAGTTCATCGCACTGAATACCAGACATGTCAATAATCTCAGCTGTTCGATCTACAAAGCTAGCGAATGGTGTTACGAGATAAACGGTATTTGACGTTGCTTCTGACCACTGTAGATCACGATAGTTACAGTGTTTGAACGAAATGTTTAAGGGCACATGGTATGTCTTCCTTCCAACCAACACAAAAAGTGAAATGAGATCGTAATCGAACGCCATCCACGGAGTACAGAACTATGAGTCACAAACCTTCATAATTTCTCTCATCTGAGTCTACACAATAACCGGTGTCTTTCGACATCAAAGTGTGAAGTGATCGATATATGTGGCATAAAGGTGAACTGATACAATGGGATTGATATCCAGGCTGTTGTGGTTCAGAGCCATCGATTAAAAGACAAAGGATTTAGCCAGTATTTTTCGAGGTGTGATGGAACTGACAGAGGTGTTTGTGTTGTGTCGGCCTGAAGCAGCAGAACCTCTGACCTAGGTTTGATGTGTTGAAGACAAATTTACTAGTTGTGTAGTAACTTTTTAAGTCACTGTCCAACTATTCACTAGTAAAATGACTGGACATCAGTCTCATCGGTGTGGGTGGAGATCCAGCAGTCCGGTGATTTAATTAGCCGAGCAGAATTATGCAACGATTTGCCATTTTTATTCACGGCTTGACATGGCATGTGACTCTGGTCGACTCAGTCAGCCCAACTAAGTGAACAATACTGCTCTTAATGTTGGTTGTCGGTTCTACTGCTACAGACTACTTATCAGATGCAAATGGTTGTAAACATCTAACTATGGAATTCGTCGACGTTACAGGCGGTCCCCGGTAGATTCACTGTCAGCTCTATTGCCTCTGGTGTACCTCACAACTTGAATAAATAACGAGCAGCAACACCCAGTCAGATTTTATCCGAGTGGGAACGAAAGTTGGCGAAAGACTCAATTGAGTTCTCTTGGCTAAGATTGTGCTTAAACATAATTCCTATCCCTGATTCATAAGAGCCAGGATTTCACCTGGATCGTACGGTAGAAACAGAGCCAAGAGATATCCTAACAGAGAGCCTGTCAAAAGATTTGGCAAGCTGGGTATATCAAAACCGAACTATTTTCCAGCACCACTGTGAATGTAGGCAAGCCAGTGATCGTCAAACACTACTATTTTAGAATGTACTGCCAACCGGCAGTTTGAAAGCTCTCGGGTTTCCAATCAATCAACCGATGTCTACCAATCTTATACAACAGGACATTCGGAGTTCTTACGGTTCAACAGTACGTTGTTATTTGAACAGCCTACTATTTTATCTAACTGTAGGTGATTTCAGTGTAGGTGCCCCAACCGTTGCATGTCGTAAGTTTTTATTACTTGTCAGATTGAATATGCAACCAGTTATTTCAAGGATCTGTGGTGGTAAAAAGCTATCCATCCTACGTGAGGTAGACTAAATGGAGAAGCCAAGCATGTATAGAGTCTGCGAGATTAGCGAAATCTTTTCACCCCACAAGGCAAAATTTCATCTAGTCGAACGACAGAGATTAGCAAAAGCTACATGTACTGTCTTCATCCTCTTACGTGCTTTCTCCTCAATATTAGAAGCTGACAAGATGACGTTACTGAAGTAAGCGAATAAGAATAAAAGAACAAGTGGGTTGTACACAGTAAAGACGGTAGAAACAGAAATGCCACATTCTTGTTGTTGCATGTTTCATTCTGAACGGTGGAAGTGCATTCCATACAGACTGGCCAGTTAGAACGTTACACATGCCTTTGGTGAAGTTGCGGAGCAAAAGAGATTCGCATCTCCGAACGGCAGCTCATACTGAGCTCCAAACGTGCTAAATTATAATCAGGAACAATTTGACTGAGCAGTTGTCGAAAATGTCTGACATTTGTTTCAGCTTTAGAAGCTTATTGTCTTCTGAAGGTACAAGAAGAGTATGCAATTTCTGGACAGCAGTGATTGAGTAATGTCGCTGTTGGAAAGAGGATCACTTCCGATGCATTCATTTATTCACAGTAGTCTTGAGCCTGAACCAAAAACAACGAGGTTTTGTTCGCCAATCATCAAAACAGTTATTTAACTTGAATGATTAAAACTGCAGTGTGGAGTGTAAAAAATTATAAAAAGAAAACCACTGATTGCGGCATTTGGTCATATCGGATATAGTTTCTGGTCAATGGTTTTACTAACCACGGAAACCCAGTCAGGCAGGCGACATCTATCTACTTCACTTAGTGAACCAGTCAAGGCCTCCATGTTTCATAATCACGTTGTTACTCGATTACTACAGGACTTTATTCAACTGTTGATGGTCTTATTGTAAAACACTATATGTGGTAAACATTTAACTGGCATCTTGTTGATATCCGTGTCGCAAAAAAACTCTCCTGATTAAAAAAACAAAACAGAACACGGGGGCACATCATGTAATTTTCTATTCGGCGATACAAGGGCGTCATTTCTAAGCCACAGATGACTTAGGTTAGCAGAGACAACGTGTGTCCTTGTCATCTCCGCTAATGTTTAGTCAGCGATCACACAGGCTGAGGAGAAGATGCTATACAGGTATGTGAAACTCATTCTCGGGGTAAGTTCAGAGATTATTCCTGAGGCAAGTGACGATAAGAGTGTAGTCTATTTCGATATACTCACTTAGTGATCCGCATATAAAAGTACGGAAACTCAACACTTTGTCGGGAAAATGTGACAGAAGTTTGGCCACGAATGTCTTCGAACAAAAGGTTTCAGTGTCTCTTGAGTAATGTGCTAGTACGCAGTGTCACTCAGCCTTTCTGACAAAAACACCGGTCTAACCAAGCGTTTACCGTGCACACAACGCTCGTTTTCCCACGCTGCCAACTGTTTCCCTTAACTAATTCGAATAAACTGTGTTGGAATGGTTGCTGTCTGAACTACGGTCATTTTGGAATACTCACTTGACGGGAAAAGTAACAGATTTGCGTAGGCATAATCGAACTGTGAACCAGCCGTACACAGCTGTTGATATTCAGCAACCTTCTAACTTCACAACGAGCAGATAATACATCTTCTGGAGCTCTCATTTTAAACTCTGCACTTTCGAGCCCGCAGTTGCATTCATATTAACCGAGGTAGTCTGTGTTCGTGTGGAGAATTATTGGCCGTAAATTAATTAAGCGCCAAACATGGGATGAATCGTCACTTTATTCATCATATAGTGTTCCTTTTGAGAAATCACTTCTGATGTGCTCACCACCCCTTAGTTTTTCTTACGCTGCAATGACAGAACATATCAGATGACAGTGATCAAACTCTTCACAGTCTAGTGCAGGCACTTCGAGTGGGTTTTTAGTGCAAAGAGAGTCATCAGCCCTCGCAAAAATCAAGCCACAGGAAATAAATAGCCACAAATGAGCAACTGATCAGACCAAGTGTATTCTTCGGTTCATCCCTCTGCAAGTCAAGGGATAGTCAAACTTCCACCTCTCCTGATTTGTGAGGCAGACCCAAAGCAATCATGCAGATAACAAGTTTACTGAAATCGTTCAAACGACCAGGACCGGACACCTTCAGCGATAGGAGGATCCAGCGATAAAGATTTTCACGCGTTCTCAGCGTACCCGTTTGCCAGCTTGGTCTTTCCAAATGAATAACAGGCTGCCATTCATTCACTGAGTGAAACCAGTAAGCAGTTGACATTGACCGGCCCGAAGGTTTCTATTCACTATCAACCTTTTTCACCACAGCAGCTCTCCTGTCTTCCTTGGACCGAATGAGCTGGCTACGGACTACAGTATGAGGAAAAACCGTGTAACTCAACTGGGCAAATTAAGCCTCTAGCTTGTTAAACCGTGATTTTACTTATTGTGGCGATCCGAACCACAAACACGCGCCCTTCTGTAAACGTGTATTACTGTTGAGACAATCCGTAGACATCGTCCTTTTCTTGAATTCCTACGATTTTCAGAATTAATTCGGTTCATTTTACCGGACGTTCAGTTGTTAATGCACAGGTTAGAATAACAAAGTTGCGACGTTGTTTCACCCAATCCATATCATATGACATGTCAGGTATATTTATTGTCTTATTGATATCGCGATTCATTGTGGACCTGGGAATATGAATACTGGGTTACGGATGAAGGACTAACTGAAGTTCCCACAGTATTGTGTCCTTGCGATCGATTTATCAAAAGTAGATGTGATGGCCAGTAATACGTACTCTGTTTTCTGGCTACCTGAACGAATAATGTTGGGGAGGGCTGTGAGGACTTTTTGCGCTAGTTACGCACCAACTATCTTGAGTGATACGTATACAAAGGATTCGGTAGATCTAATTATTCCCCTCAGTGGATTCTCTCTGCAACTCATTCGGATCTAGATCCAATGAGTAGAATTACCAAGTACACAAAAATATTTTGCGAAATAAAATCCTTTTCTTCTACGTTGTTTTATGCCCATGTGCGAACACTATCAGCAACAGATATATATCGACCCTGTGTCATAGTTATGCGGTTACGTAGCTGTAATTGATTCAGACACTCAAAGGAAAAGAGTCACATTATTGCGGACGAATTTTGTTCTCTTAGTCTGTCTCTCATCTTGTGTATCAGTCTAGTTGCAGATGCAACAGTGTTTACGTGGACAGCACATGTCAACAACAGTGAAGTCAAGAAATCACAACCAGTCCTAAATCAGTTAAAACAAATGATAACACAGCAACCTCAAACCTGTCAGTACGTTGCTCAGACTTCCGTATCGTCGATTACTAGACACTTTACGACAACAGATCATCAATTCGGCTCAATTAACTCGTCAAAATCTTGGAAAGTTTCTGGCGAGGCTACGTCCAATCATACTCACTGGCCAGTGCTGCGTACGCATACTTCGTTGAAGCAACACATCCGGTTCCCGTGATATGGATTACATGACGCATGCTGCGAACTCGTGCGTGTTCACTGACCTTTTGTCAGGTTCATAAGGGCCGCAGATTTTGAATTCGTCACCGACGCAGTTGAATATAGTGTTACTCTTCCACAGCATACGTCAAGTTTTCGAGAGAGCGTGAACGTAATTTACTGCCCAGTTAAGTTCGAGTCACCGATCGGTTTTTGCTGTAATAAAAAGTCGTATACCTACTGCTTACGAGTGTGGAACACAGTTGGCCTTCTCAATGAATGATGACCATAGTGCCAATCAAATGGGGGCTGGAATCTATGAAAACATTTCCACAGACTTGCCGCAGATGTGTAGTGTGTGTGGAGTACCGCATAACACCATCAATAACATTTCAGTTTACACCCCAGTTATTCAGTTCAATTCCAGTAGTCGTGCATTTCCACGGGAAGCAAGACGGTCCTTTGTTATGAATTTTCATCTTTGTTAGCCGGAGAAACTTTGTGTTGAAAGGTTTATTTAGCCAAGTGGCCGAAAGAAGGTATGGAGAAAGCAGCAGGCATGTGTACAAATCAACATCAAACTCCTAAATGAATCGATCCCGACTGGAGCGTTGGACAATGGGTTCTATTCTAAGCTCATCCTAACCGCAAACACCTTCTGTCTACATATTTAAAGATATCAAACCATTATGGCAATGACTGTGTGCTGGGCAGTAGGGAAGAATGCTTAGATACGGTACTGAACTCCTTTCATCACATGAGAGGTTATACAACTGATGTATCGGAGGCATACTAATGTTTCCTTAGTGAATGCTAGTTCGGTCTGGATTATATGTTTATCTGCTGAATAGAATATAGGGTGAATATCTATTTCCCTTTATAAATTTGTGTACAAGGTGTGAAAAAGAACTTCCCGCTTCACCCTTCTATGTCTGTTTCTTTAAATGGGGTTACCTCATGACAGTATAAAACCATCGAATTACAGTATTTACCGGACGCTGCTCAGGCTTGGGATTACATAAATAAATACCCGGACATATTTCGTTACACATCACATTGTTAGTTTGCTTAAGCATTCTTTCCATATCCTCGTGGACAGTACATAGTTACTGAAAAGGTACCGGGCAGAATCTAACAAATCCAGCATCAACCTAGAAAAAGGATCGGGCTTAAATCCATTATCGTAGGTTCGGACGGTTTGAAGTTATGTTGAACTAGCTGAACTAGTTCGGTTAATACGTGTACAGTACACACTGCGAATAAACGAGACTAGCTAGTGAGCAAGAATTCTGCATAAAAGATGACCCCTGTAAATAAATTCTGTAGACAGAGAAATCAAAACCATGTGCAACCAAGACAAAGGGGCTCGGCAGAGTATCACTGGATCATGCAGAACATTATAAAATATCCAAGATTCTATGAGCTAGTCACTCAGTGAGCAAATCACCAGTGTTAATGATAGGTGGTTTGGATTTCTGCTCATCAATATTTCACGAAGTTACCGGTAGCAGTTTGGATGGGCATGAAGACTGATGGTGTGACCTTCTGGCCACAGCAACTGCAGAATATGCACGAATTTTTGCACGAACGCAAAATCGGACTGTGCGGTCGAATGACAATCGATCCGGCAGTATCCAGCATCCCTTGTCTGACCATTATGGAGTGGGTGACCGCTTGAGTAGGGTCATCACGGTGATCGGTATCATCCGGGTCGCGAAGACTACACTGTTACTGGACTTGGTCGTACCTGTGTGACGCTCTTACATCTGTTTTGGCGAACGTCTTGTCGTGCGACCTACACATTCTGCTATATAGCAGCAAGAACCTGAGTGCGCAATCGAACGGGTCGAAAAGAGGAAGTTTGTATTCCAGCATGTGGTGAATCAACTACGTAGCCTTGGCGCCGAAAGTGGTTGTTTAAGAGTCCGACAAAGTTGACGGTTAAGTGTCGTCTTTGCAATATCACTGTTAGAGGGACATCAGTGAAAACAGCTTTCCTCCCCACAGTGGTAAACGGATTGCATGGTTTCATCACATCCATAGTCCTGGTACACAAAACGTTCACGCGTACGATACTGATGAAAAATGGCTACCCGGAAGGATTCCTAGACAGAGCCATGCATTAGCGGGATGAAGGGGACAATCTGCACCTAATTATAAAGAAAACTGTACACATCGGGTGATGTGTTAACCGAAGCTATCACGCGTAGGCTCACAAGCACAGTTAGTAAGACATTTTACGTCACTCAGTTACGTATCCACTCTACACCCAATCCGGTTTTATGCCCACGCCTAAAAGACAAAGTGCCTGTTTCTGTAGCCTCGTTTTGTGCATATTTATTCACTCGTTTCTGTAGAAACAGTTATGTTGGCCGTACGACTAGATGCCTATCTGAACGAGTTCGGAAAAACCACCCAACTTGGCTCAACAGTGAAATAACGAAATCTGTCAATAGTGCTATAATATTGCACCAGATAGATTCGAATCACTCCGTCAATGTGACGGATGCACTACACCCAACCTACCGAGTTCAAACCGCCTAGTCAAGGGCGGTGATGAGTAGGATTTTGTTCGAAGTTGAAGCTATTGAAATTCCTCTGTACAACTTAGAAGTGTTGAATGTGTTATCTATTCCATAGGCCGATAGGATATATGCTTATATTTCCAGCATTTGGCAATCTGAAGTTTCTGCGCCTACTCACGAACAACACATTTTCTGCACGCTAATGGACTTGTTTCTTTTTCCTTATGTGTCGAATTTCACAAGCTTCAGAGTTTTACATGGATTGGTTGATCCCTGTTCACAGTGCGAGACAAAATATATTTACGTGGGTTATGTAGGTCGGAAAAATGAACACTTTGGATTGATTAAGTTGAGCTTGATCTAATTTCACTACATCGCTGCATGTGCTCACTACTGCGTGTTTAAGCATACATACTTCCAGATCATACGAAAACAAAGGCAAGAGTTACCTGTTTGATTAACAGAGGAGTAAGAACCATATAAAAATCAATTCTGTCTGCGTGCGGTGTGTAGATGTGAATGCCAAGTTACATCCGTTTTCGCCCAAGGCAACAAGATGCAGATAGTGTTCACTTCTTTACTCATCAGAGGGTGCCTCGTGAGCACTGGACTGATCGGGACACACACTTTTGTAACTTCGGTCAGTTAATGCAAAGAAAGGCATGGTGAACGTACCACTTAAACTATAGAGACGAGTCTGTACAAACAACAGGCTGAAAAAATGAATGGAACCAATCAGGACAGATCGGCTTGATGATGGCTATACGGAAGAATTTCAGAAAGGTTCGGTTTGCTCACTGTGAGAGTCGGTCGGTCACTTACGAGTCCTAAGGAAACAACTGTTTGCCGCCGCCATTCACAAGAGGCAGTTTGTGTCAACTGAATAGGTTGAGCAGAGGAAATACATAACTGGTCGAATTATCCACGAGCGCTCGTGTATGCAAGTATGTGGATCTGCACGCCTTTGACCAAATAATCATTGTAGTGAACCGCTATACCAACTGAACGTCATTTCGAACGCAGGGTTATTTGCGCCCTATTAAGGGGGATCTAACAGATGGCTGCTGAGACTTTTATAAGCCTGACAAACAACAGATTCAAAAGGCCAAAATAACTGATCCCGAAGAGACGTTTAATAGAGTAATACAAATTGCAATAAGAGAATTCTACGTGAGTCTGCTTTGTAACAAGAAACAACGGGCAGCATTCGGATGGCGCTTCATTGTGCTGTGAAGTTTGCTTTGTGTGTACAAATTTACTTCCTTATAGTGTTCATTTTGTTTTGACATTTTCCGAACTGTGACCTATGTACTTTCGCTTAGATTCGACTTGGAACTCTGGGTGAATAAACCTCCTTACTGGCCGAAAATGACTGGCATCATGTGATTGATATTCAGACCAGTAAGCATCGATAGTGACGAGCTTAGGGTAAGTACTTATATTTGTTTAAACTCAGTGGTCACTATGGAACTGGTGGACGAGTGATTCTATCTAGGATCTCAGTATCACCAAACGCATCGCAACCTAGAACCCACTCTCTGTGAATAACCGTTGGGTAATTACTTAACATATTTATCCACCAGACCGCGAAGCCGTGTGGGGGTTGCATGCAGGTACGCGGGTTGCCTTTTTTGCACTCGCATCTCCTAGCCGACCACTCTTTCGTGACTGATCAGCACGCCCACAAGTGTTTATCACAGCCCCAGAAGCAGTGGTTCACCTCAGTGACAAGTGGCTGGAAAACTATGCTAAAGCTTAGTCAGATCGTGGGTCATATTGATGCTAATAAAACCCAGATGAGCGGAGACGATAGAAGACGCTGGTCTTCCATGGAACCAGTCACCAGCGTAATTCTTCGTTTCATTCCAGTGGATAAACAAAAACAGTGAATTGCCAGATGATCGATTTTAAACAATCCAGAACTGGGTGAAGAATTACCTACTATCTCACTAGTGAACCTACGGAACATTTGAGAGGAGTTTAGCGAAGAACAGCCACTAATGATAGAAACAGAGGATAGGTACATGAGTTGATTGGAGAGAAGGCTGTAACGCTAGTTCTCGTTCTGAACCATGATATATTGTTAATTGGGATGAACAGAATATGATTTAAAATGCTGAAATAAATGTCAACCATCTCCGTTTCGTTCTGCCCTTCAATCACAAATACATGCACTCGTTAGTGCAGGGGCTGCTCGTCTGCTTCAGCTTTGAACCACGAGTACCTGGGGTTGAACCTAACAATCAAGGTTGTTTCTCCCTTGTCAAATAAGAATATGAAATCTGGTCCTAACTATGATCTAAGCTAACTGTGCATTACTCCACTCATAGACACCTTTCAAGTTACCCTAAGGTGTCAGTTGGTAACTGGTGAAATAACGATACCTGGTGAGATTATAGGAAATATTGTTTAAATCTCCTCATTATCTACGACTGACAATCTGACCCAGCAGACGTTGTAAACGTACAGTGTGGATGCCCTACTTTTCAGCAGGAAAGGACAATCTAACACGCATCCTGTTCAGTGCATTTGTATGACAAAAATATCCGACATTGTTTAACTTGCTGAATTAACTAACTCCAACAAGTTACAGGTCAATCTAAGATGGTTGCTATCATCAGTGATATATTGCGCAAGGAGATTCCATCGTAAGCCAGAATATTTGTGGGCGGAGTGAAGGTAATTTTTTCATCATCCATCATAGTCAAGCCAGGTATAAACACAGAAGTAACCTTCTCGAAGGCGGCTCATTGGTTGTTTTGCGTACGTTCAAGTAGAAGCGGTGTACCTTCTAAGAGGTAGCTGACCATACAACAGATAGGCCTCCGGAGAATCCGTTTTTCTCGGTTTGCATAGCTGATTTTGGGAATTTCATTAAAGGACTATGCTATAATGACGATCATCCTCAATTCGACACGTAAAGACCAGTTCTGTTCTTGCTTGCACTCATCAATTTGAAATAGTTTGAAGGGGGTTCAAACCTGTTACATTGTGGCACTACGACCCTTGGGTCTAGTTTGCTTGATCGCCTGTCCTGTCACTTGTAAAGGATGACTATTAGAAGTCGTCAACAAGTTGGTTAGACCTTTTTAACATGAGTGCAAACAATCCACCTTGAATTGCTAGTTTTTTCACGTTTCGTCTGCAAAAATATGAACTGTTTATTACAATGTTTTCAAGCATTTTTGTACTAACACTGTCTTTGACCACTGTAACTTAGTTAACTTGTAAATTTTTTGAAAAAAAATTGAACTAGAAGTAAACATGCGGTTTTATTCAGTTTTGAAACCAATACTACAACTAGACATCTTCTGATCGATTCTAAACGTTCGATTTGGTTCAAAACGTGTTTTTCCTCCTATAATTGAACTTTTTGAATTTTCATCGTTTCCAACTATTTCACAGGCGTATGGAATCGTTTGGAAGGCAGTCAATCGAAAAACACGTGAAGTGGTGGCGCTGAAGAAGATTTTCGACGCTTTTCGCAACCAGACAGATGCCCAGGTATGTTGTGGTGTGAATGTCGAAGTAAAATGTTTTCAGAGAACATTTCGGGAAATCGCTTTCCTTCAAGAATTTGGAGAACATCCAAATATTATCACACTGTACAATGTGATGCGAGCAAACACGGATAAGGATATCTATCTGGTTTTTGAATATATGGGTAGGTAATTGGTTTGACTAAATCGCCGTCCAACCAGTGTGTTTCCGTAGAAACCGATCTGCACAACGTGATTAAAAAAGGTAATATTCTACGTGACGTACACAAACAATATGTCATGTATCAACTTTTGAAGGCTACTGTTTATCTTCACTCTGCTGAGGTGATACACAGAGACCAAAAGGTGAGGAAAAATTTAGTCCCGTTCACTTGATAAATTCACATTATTAATTGTTGTAAAATCTTACAAGACAACAGGTTTATTCAAACAATCTCGAAATAGCCTCAACAGTTAATGAGAACGCTGAGGATAAATGGCCACAGTGCTGGTTAAATTAACTTAAATGTCAATCAGAACAGACCGTAGTTTCAGTTTATGGGGAAATTCAAGTCAGCACCGTTTGAAAACGAACATAAAGCTCGAGTTTTGCTTGTGATCGAGCTCTTCAATAGTGCGTATCTTTGCTAAGGTCAAGACTAAAATTTTTAACATGCTTTCTTGAAGCAACCGTGTTTGCCTCTGTAATACTGTATCCACATTAAGCAGGATCAAATTATCTTATTTGAATGCTCGACCAGATCGGAAGACATCGGTAGAACACATTGTTGCCACCTGTTAAATCCACTGCATACCATCGCGACTAGATTTTTTCAGTCGGTTAGAAATCACCAGGTTTAGTAATTTCGTACGGCAATAATGTTGAGTATTGGTGAGTGGTCAGGATTTGGCTAAATTGAATGAAGCATCAATCAGTTGGTCACAGTCCCCACAGTTAAAAGGACTTTCCTCCCGATATTTTTGAAAACAGTTATTTGGGTCAAGTTTCCTTTCTGCTAGGATGACTGCCATCTTTAATGCTGATGAATGTTGCATTCTATTCGTTCAAATCAAGCTGTTAGACTTTCTGTCAAAAGCCTCGTACATTCCAATATCACAATAATATATAGAACTAGGACTTGAGGTCGAGAATATCATAAGAACTTTTAATCGTGCAAACAATATATCAAGTTAGAGATGATCGGGCCGAATTAAGTCACGTTGTGGCTGTACCTACCAAAAGTTTTCAAAAATTCACCATTGTCATTAATACAGATGTAACGATATTTTTACAGCGGTAGTTGCTCTAAATCCTCTAAAAAATGTGATAACCAGTGAGTCTTCAGACGAAAGTCAGTTTTGCTTTGATGAACAATACGTAACAAGGGGAACTATCTACGTTTGCGTCTATTAGCCGAACAGTTTAGATATAGGTTTTATAAATGGAAGTTACGCACAATTTAAAAAGTCCAGCTGTTCGCAAATTCTTTTGACGCCCTAGAAAACATTCAGTGACCAGAAGATGACCGGTGAACATCATTAATCTTAGAGTAAAGAGAAGCATAGCCTTCGATGAGTTCCAAAATCTTGAAAGAACTCTCATGGAGGCCAAAACGGATAAGCAGAGTAATCACTGGAAAAGTTTGTTGGTAGAGTCACTCAGTACAGCCAGTTTTCAACAGCAATACAAGGAATGTGACAGCTCCCTATAAAGTATAAGACGATTATTTCTACAAACAAAAATGAGTGTTGTCCGACAATTTAAAATAAATTTAAGAGAATTAAACTACATGCTGACAAGTGTTTTTGCAGGCTGGATAAATTAAAAGATATCTAACTGTGAAATATCGAGAATGTGGCTGTATTAAAACCAGTCACAAGAACAGCATGTCAAAACTAGGCGAATACTCAATCAACTGACTTACGGAGACACACCGCAACTCAGAAATGTTGCTGATTTGAATCCAGCCGAAATCCAGATTTCTTATAGTTGGATCTCTCTTCAAGCTCCATACGTTAAACTCTTTTTAAATGAGAAGCCGACACTATGTTAAGTAAACAGATGACCCTGTGATAATGTACAAGAAACATCTTGAAAGGGGTAAGAAACAAGAAGCAAAGTTTATGAGAAAATTAGTGAAAAATATTGTTTAAACCATTCCATAATTTAAATTTTGATTGCTATTAGTCTTATGCGCCTCCTAACGCAATGACCTAGGTGTATTGTATGTAAACCACGGTTGCTCAGTAAAGCAGTGTAAGACTGAGTTACAATGAATAACCAGATGAAAACGATTACCCAAAAGTGATCTTTTCACCGGACAACTTCAAAACTTAATCACAGAACCAAGTAGAGGACGCGGAGTCTACGCCGTATTATACACTTAGTGCCAGTAACTCTCCAACTGATATGCTATATGCACTGTTTTTATATTATAAACATTGTATTTGGTATTTTTACTCGAGCATTAGGTACATCATGATGTGGCAGGCGATTGGTAATCTCTCCGATCAAGGGGTTACGCGAATTTGCCAGCTGAGTACCACTCTCCCAAACTGTACGAGGCAAAAGAAAAACCTCCTCCTGTCGTGTACCTGGAAAGTTGTGGGCCAGTGTATGAAACTGTATTAGGTGTCCAAGTGAATATTCAAAAAATAATCGAGAAGCAAACCACTACATGCCTCTTGTATGACTTTGGATTTGTTTACAGTGTGTCCCAGTCTCCGGCTTAGATTAACGTTGGTAATAACAACACTTTGAAAGGGAATCGAATGGTAAGCACTTGACTGATAAGCAAACTGTTTTCTCTGATAAACCCCGAATCAGCCAACAACTTTTTCCCAAAAGTACTTTGGAACTCACATGCTTATTTGAAAATGGTCAATGGATCTATTACACCACCAGTATTCATTTGTACAAAAGTGATACTGAGATTTTGTCGTTTACCAGATAAGTGTTAAGTAACTGTTAAGAGACTGAAATGAGTGATTTAGATAAAACCAAAGCAGGTGAATTCATCCAAATGCCTGAGAGAGCTTACCTTTGGAAATCCTTAGACTAAAACAAACAAACCAACTGAAGTGTGTGTGATAGTTTCTCACGTACCCTGCCAGTGTCACAGTGCATCTTTTTTTAATGCAATTTCCATCATCTTTATGGGTCTGTAATTCAACAAATCATTGATGTGTGCTTACTTCAACTGATGTCATGATCGACAAAGAAGTTTGGAGAAGTTACTTGTCAACGGATACCCATTATGCGTTGTATGAAGATGCACAAAGAATGTGAGCAAAGTTCTGATCAGCTAACCTGTCTCAGAGTCTTCTGCCAACGGTGTAGCATCTGCCTGTTTTCTGATAATTTCAACACAATATACATGCACGTTTATTGTTGTTGCTTCTAGTTTCCTGTTCACGTGAGGTTAAGGAATAAAATCACTTTTCTCGCTCCAACCGTTTTTTCAGATGTTTGCCAGACTACTCGTTAGAGACGTTATCCGTTTTACAACAGTTATGTTACAAACCTGAAAAATTCTGAACATCATTTACACATGTGTTTCTCAGCAGAATTTGTAGAATAATCGTGCTTTTGTCTTAGAGTGATTGTGCTGGTCTATTGCATAAATATATCACAAGCTAACAAAATCAACGAGAGTAATCGACGAAGTAGGCAATCTTCGAAGCCTGAAACCGTACAAATCTTGTCTTACGGATCTACATTATGCCGTGTGAACTTATAGACCTTTTGCCTGTGAAATGCTCACGAGGTTTTTTATGCTAAATTTGACACAACATAAAACTGGAACGGAAGATTCTCTATCTTGACAGTGCCAAATTAAAGCACCTATCATATGAAAGTGGACAGTACCTCTGAGCCTGGTTGCTTGAGGACAATTAACAACTTTAATCGGTCCCTAAAATATATGTTGTTCTTGGCGATCTACCAAGATGTTTATTTACACGCATTTTGTTTTCAATGAAACATACTGCTCCTGAAGAGATTTTTTTAACACAAGTATATATTCCTTCTTATGCTGTTGAAAAATTTATCAATTTTATTCCAAAGCTGACTCAAATATTTCATTAGGTTGAGCACTAGATAAGTATCTTATACTGTAATGAAACCTACGCAAAATAAATGTAAATGTGACACTTACAACCTGAAGTACTGATGTTATCTGTCGGCATCCAAACACCCAACTTTATTGAGGACGTAAAGTTTACTTCTGGATAGTGTTAGAAGTTGGCTTGGTGTTCATCTTGTAATTGAAGCAAACAAACAGTGGGAACATCACACGGTTTCCGGCAACGTCAAATTCGAACAGCTGAGTGGATTGTTAGCGTTTTGTGTTACACTGCAGCATTAATGAATCGTATAGCACAACCAAAAGTAAGCATGCAGGTCCTGTGAGAAATGGGAATCTTGAACGATCGGCGGGTTAGACAGATGGAACTGAATTTGGACATCGTATAATACTTTCAGTCATCTGTAAGTCCACTTCTGTCGCTGCATTTCGTCGAAAACCGCAACGTTTCAAGCTCGATTATTTTATTTACTTGTGACGTGCAATGCTGCTACAAATCGTCTTTAAAATTTTATTTTTATTTCTAAGGCTAGTTTTGAAGTTTCGCTGATTGCACTGTGGCCAGTTGTATGAAATTGTCCTTGCAGTGGATAACAGGATATTCTGAATTCTCAGCTTATGCTTGGTTCCTCGTTGTCGCCATCTAAACAGCCAGAATTTACTAAAGGAAACCGTGACGAGCCTGTGTTCTTGATCGTTCGACACCAAATCAACAGGGATCTACGTTCAACTAATTTAAGGATGTGTGATAATGGAATTAGAAGAACTTTCAAATATAAGATATAAGGCTGGAGAGCTGTTCAGATGATAGTAAACACAATTCCGTTTATAGCAGAATAATGTACCAATTCAGATACTTTAGTGCCCCAGACCAGAAACAAAACCTCATCCGCTGACTTACGAGTTGGGCAACAGAATTGAAATCCACACAAACATTAGACCAGGACATTAACAGAGCTGTCACCGTTAAAGAAATGGATATCCGGTTAGTCTTATTGCCCGCTGGCACTCAGCTTTACTCGCCGGTTGCGCATTCATGTAGCTTCCTCTACCAGTTCTTCTGACAGCCTTTTCTAATACAGGCTTCATTCTTGCTGGAGTTTTTCTACTCACGAATTGGACTTGAACTCTGGTCATACCTTCTGGAGGTAGCTGCGCTGACAGCTGCCTTCATACATGGCAACTTGGTAATGCCTAACATGAAGTTCGTGGCAGAATGCTTGACAAGATTGCCTGTTGATAGACTGGGTTGGCCACGAGATGCATGCACCCAGAGTAACTGGCCAGAAAGTCTCGCTGAATACAAAAGCCTTGGCCAACTGTGAATGACGCTGGGGTAAAATCGTTGAGTAATGGTTAACAAACGGTGATTTGTTTATGTAGTTTTGTCATCATTGCTTGTGTTTAGGTAGATCTAATTAGTGTATATAGAACATTCTCATTACCTGACCCCTAAAGGGTTTGCATGAATGTACTTTATCGCCAGTCTTAATGGAGTGAAAAGTTTTGCCCCGACTCATAAGATCGTCAGTTTGACTTGAAAGACAATTAATTTGCATCAACTCAGGAAAACGGAATAATCTTAGCATTAATTGAGGGCTAAGTTGGTCGTGTTGTTGCATTTGTTACTTAGTTTTGCCTATTGGGAGTTCAATTTGTATTGACCAACCCAGTTGCTTTGCAACGAAGTAATCACATTATTTCTGGCCATGACAAAGATACACAGTACGAGTAAACCATAACGAGAGCAAAACTCCACTACAGCAATTTTTTCAAAAGAACGCGACAACTTTGATCATCTGTGAGTGGTGTTCACATTATACTAACGAAAATTCTCTACTACACACCAATAATTATTCACAAGTAGCGAGGGGACATTTAAGGCTACTACAGTTGGTTTACGCTTGACTGCAAGCTACTTCTGTACATACCTGTTTTAGGTGCGTAGGCTACTCTGAGCTGACACGAAAACTGATACCATTCAAAAATTCGTAAGTGTGCTGGTTGCCTTGTCACTGCCACCTAACATATTTTGATTTTATATACAAGATCTCGAGTTCAGCAGGGGTTCACACTAACGATGTACAAACATACAAACAGCTGTATCTATCACGCCAAATTAATCGATCAACGTCCATCGTCATTCCCTGACAAATGCATTCTGCACGCTATCATGCAGCGGTGTAGTTATCTTATCAACCTACTTGAGTATGTTGCACAGGAGCCTTTAAAAACCTCCAAATCCTCTTTTTTTAATCTGAACGTGTTGCAGTTGTGTGCACAATTTTCTAGGAGGCCTGAACCCCGGGAAACTACAACTGTTTCAGACTGCCCTTTGTAGTGGATTACAATTAACTCTGACTGCCTAACCTCCCCAAACGTTTTGTTGAAAAAGTTAACTGACTGATGAGCTCATGATCGCGTTTTCGCTGATCCTTGGCCGTGACAAAATGCAGGTATTCTCGTATGAATTCTCACAAACCATTATGGTGTGACGGGACTGTTCAGAAAGCGTAACGTTCAGCCTTTTCAACTACCCACGCAAACTCAAGTTTCCTCCAAAGTAACCGACACAGTCACATAAACAGAAAATCTGCCATGTAGATAGTTAATGGGTATATCTCACGTTACTGGTATACGTTCGAAGCATGCATACACGTTATAGATCAACGGTCTGGCTGAACGTAAAATGTTTGCTAATTTTGACTGATTGCTCTTAGTTGGCGTGTTAAAAGATATTTTCATGAATTGACAAAGCAGTCCGAAAAACAAGGGATCAAACCAGTATGTGACTTTTCCTATCAAGTTCTTCAAGGTAGAGCTAAGTAGATTATTACTGACAGATTGTGACCACAAAGAGACTTGACATGTTTTTGGCTCACGCCTGAATCTCTGTCCCTTGGGCCGGCAAGATAACTCCTGTTAATATGGTAAAAGAGTGAACAGACCACTTTTGATTTGCTATCACATCTTTAGCACCATCATGTCCTGGGGTAAGGAGCCACCTTTATGATAAAGGCATGCATGGAATGTCACAACTTGGTATATTTGTCTTTAGTGATGTAGTTTCGAAGAGTTTCATGCTTACAGACATTTCAATTTTCACTTGTCCTTAAAAAAAGAAGCCGATTTTATAGCTAACATAACTGTAGACCACTGGTAATCAACGAACCTAATACATGTTCGCATTCAGATGTGAAGGTTGCATTTTCTAATGCCCCGGGATGTCTTTTCACCGAGCTGATATCAGTCTAAGATAATTGCATGAGTACTTTTGATACCGCGATCAAGGGCGGTCTAACTCGAGATTAAAAAAATTCACTTAAGCGAGGTACGGATTGGAAAGACAAAAATCACACTGAAGTTCCAACACCACACAAGACATTACATTTCTACGGTCTAAAAAAGAACATTTACCGTGCGCCAGTGGGTCTTGATTTTGTTAACTAAACTGGAGGTACGTACTCCGTCTGGTCTCACCCTCCCATCGTCTAAGCTTGCGCTCCGACTTCCATGGTTGATTGACTTTCACTGGACATTTCATTTAGATGGCCCGCTAGTGAATGCTTCTGCATTTTGCTAAGACCCTATTCCAGTGAATTTATGGCCAATTTCTGCCCATCTGCCATTTGCATTGCTTGGACCAGCCTGGCAGTACACAAAACTCAGGGAAAAACATCAACCTTTCATATGCAAACACCGAGGGTACGAAAAATTTTCAACGGGGACTCTCACTAATTAAAACTGCATTTACAAATTTCATTGTGTTTATCCTTGCAAATATGATGTTTATGACAAGCGCTGTTTAAAACCCGTGATCTTTGAAAATGTTCACTAGAATGAGAGGATAATATGTAAGGCACGCAAATCGAGCCTTTGTGGTTCGAACCTCATCACCTTAATCAAAAATTTATAACAAAGAGAATTTTGAGGCAGGTTAGAGGGTTTGGTGAAAGATAAACATGATAGGCTATTATTCGTGTCTTAACTTCAGATCATCAGGGTCGCAGTCGGTTGTAAACTGAACACTGACTGTATCGTGTCCAGCCGATCAGTCAAGATAAGCCATGCAGACTTTTTGGTGACAGTTCATTCGTTTGTGCCAAAAAGTCGGGCCTGAAATTACTCACAGTTGAGAAATGTAGTACGGGCTATTGACACACTTATGTGCAGTTCTCAGGTGCAGGTGATGCTGCCTGGAACACTTGATTACTTAGAAGTACATCTGAATTGCTACCAATGATACTGAGTACATTTTACTAGAAGTGCCGCAACGCACTGAATTGATTAAAATATCATTTCATGACACTATAGCAGTTTACCGAATCATATCGCGAGCAAACTCCAACCAAACTCCGCTGTCATAGCCACAAGTACAATGTGTTATATTCCAATTATTCTTTTTACGCACTGATGCGAGCTGAAGAGTGCTTAGATCTATCAGGATTCAAATACTATGACATCGCAAACCTTTTGCAGACAGTTTTAAGTTGACTGTATTCATCATCAAGATGAAGATAGTGAAACTTAAAAAAGTAGTCAGGGTAAAACGCATTCGCTGTGAACACGCAAGTCTAAAGGATATGTATTGTATGGTAGTCACAATCCTAATGAAATTTATAACTTATATCTTGTGTATGGTAGACAGAACTGGTCGTCATTAAAAACAATCTGTACTGTTAATTCTGTAAGAAAATCAAAACGATTTCATAACTTCAAAGTAATCCACTCGACGTATAGTGCACTATGGTCATGCACGCAACACAACTTATATATATACAAGACATGTGAAAGCTCGGGGACCCTAAGGACACGACTGTATACTACAGATATAAACAGGTGGACTGTCTGATTAGGATTTCGTTGCTGGTTCATATCAGCTGCTCTTCAATCTCCCAGAGTAGCTGTGAAAACTTGGATAGTTTATCAAGCCATTTTGAAGAGAAAAGATTGTATAAGTGTGATGGATGCGATACCATGTCCATGACGTCCAAATCATTTTAGTGAAAGTTCCAAATGTTCACCGGTCGTCAACAAAGACTTGCGGACAGAGTGAGGGTTGGTGCAGTGAACTGATTCGAAGGGTAACTACTTAACCATTCCACTGTAAACTCTTTTTCAGTGGTCGTCCCATGTAAAGTTTCATAAGTGTGTTTATCCACTGTGTACGTTGGGTTAAACTTTTACGATAACAGTCTACCACTACACACGTAACCGCTTTGGGATGTGGCAGCTAACGAGGTGTACACTAGATATCTAACAGCACTCATCGCAGTTACATGAGAATGTGTGGTACATTGTAAGCGACCAAATAGTTCTGGTCCTTGTTACTAGTGGCAACGAAAAGCAACAACGCGTACCAGTGTGCCTGCAATTGTGTTGATTATTTACAAATGATAGGGGAGTTTATATGGGGTTTCAGTTACTTAGTAGGACAACTGGAAATCTGAGCAGAGACCCTAAATTAACCAAATTTTCAAGTACTACCACGTTTCATGCATTTTCGATAGATTAGGCGGACAGTTGTTTTTATTTAAAGATGGTAAATATTCAGTGCAGATACAGTAATTTCCAGTGAGCGACGCTTGTACAACATTGCAATTGATTTAGCTGGCACAATATCTCACAATTAGCGAGTGAGGTTGAAATCAATATTACCGCATTTATTTAGGATCCTCATCGTTATGTGCATGTTATAAAAGTGAACGGAATACGTTCAAATTATTGTGATCTGGAACCCGCGGCATAATTTTCTGATAAGGCTTGATAATTGATTGAATATTAATCAAATTTGATCGTATGCTTCGTAATTGGATTGACTTTATATACAGCTCTTTCAGAGAGACACACCAGACTCGGGCGTGACTAGTTCAAGAGGCCGGTTCGAGGACCATTCAAATGTTAAAGTTGTAACTCAATATGATGGAGGTTTATCTTAAAATCAGCCAAATTCCCGATCACTTCTCAGTAAAGGTTCGTTATATATCAGCCTTGACTCCTGGTTGGATGACAACGTACACTTTTCACCGTTGTCAGACTTTGCTGGTGGAAAGACTGGGTATGCTAATGGGAGCTCTGATTTGCAGAACAAAGGGTTTAATTACGACCGACTTCTCAGTGAACAGTTCGGAAATCCTCACGATATAAAAGCTATCAGAAGTACGAGGCCACCTCAAGGTGAAAAGCAACGAACGAGTTTTTTCTGACCATGTCTGTGAAAAAGCCGGGCCTCCTCGGGAAATCTAGCTAATTAGGATAGAGCGATTGTTACGCCATAAAATTCAGGTCGGGGAAAACTGGTAATGTAACTCAGCTTCCTGGAACTGTTAGGTATAACAATTCTCGTAAACACAACTGTCTGTTGTCAATATTCCCAACCAAGTGCTTACGTAATCCTGGGACTGCCGGCTGGACACTGCTCTTTAAAGTTCACCATACTCCCATCGTTTAGATGTGAGGAAATGATTATTCCCGTTAAAAGACACCAAATAAAAGATTACAATTCATGTTTGATCGGAAACCTCAGATGATTCAGAATGGGGTGAAGAATGGGTGAAGACTGTAACTGAATTGAGTGAATCGTGTGACTTGTTATCACTGCTCAGCTACTCTTGTGTTGTTTAAATGAGTCCCAATATCTGATTCCGACAATCAGTGTTGTTCGAAGGCTAAACTTTAGTAGGTATGCTTGGGTATTCCATGGTGACTGTGGTCCTTTCTGGCTGGATTACTGGAGTAAACGTGTGCAGTCACAAGAAAATTGTACCAGTTGAACGAATAACAGATAAATCTGTGGGTACATCAGTACGACAATTTCAAGTGAAATGAAGTATCAGCATTCAGATATTGAGATGTCCCAAATCAATAATACAGACACTGTAGGTTTGCTGAGCCTAATTCACGTTCAGTGATAAGCAAACCTACTATGATTAAAGATTGAGGGAATTTTGATCTAGGCTTTTTGCGGGCAAATGGACTTTTATCCGGCATCATTTATAAATATGCACTAGACAAAAGTGTCTTTTCTGAGACCGTCAGTATTGCATGTTATTGCGACAGCATGGATTCAAACTCTTGCTGCGCGACCTTGAGACAACAATGTTAGTCACTGAACCATTGGTCACGTAAAAAGCCAACTAGTAATTTGCATATGACCATACTGTCTTGCCCAATATGAGGCTAATGATACAGCAGTCAACACAGTTCTTTTATAAAAGTCTCACTGGAGCACAAATACCGGCCATAAAAAAGATACGCATCAACAGTGAGATCTATGAAGAAAAAACCTCGAAGGCATATGCATCAGCGTAAAAAGCTGTTACGAATTATCAGTGTCAGTCATCTTATCTGGCACGTTATCTTTTAGTTGTAACATAGTGGAAAATTCGCACACAACTGAGTCGCGGAAATGGCCGCTCTAATTGTCCTCTTGATTTTCACTGTGATCGACTCAGCCATAGTGTCATCAACTAGAGAGTGTTTTGTGCAGAAGTAGAAGAATGAATACTTGGAGTGTGTTTCATCGACTCTGTTTCCCAAGTGGCGAATTCCTAAATAGTTTCTTATATTCAGTGGCGGCAGACTCCACAGGTACTGAATTATTGGCGGAGTTGCGGATAACTCTAGCAATTTTGCAAAACGAAAATATCACAAAATCTAAGTGAGTTAGGAGAGGAGATTCAAACCGATTACACTAAGAGCAAAACCAACCTGTAATTGCAAAACTGGTAGCTGATTGATGGGCAAATCGTCAGTGAAGAAAGTCAGTTGTGAAACTGAGGTTTCGATTACTTCAGTTAGTACACAACGATATGCCTTAGGAAACGTGTTGTCCGGACATCACTGCAGGGTCTGTCACTTTTTCTCAAACCGCTGTGGTTAGGTTCATGGGACTCCGGAAGGTAGCTTGCTTTTAAGAAGGATTCAGTTAGTATACTGTTCACTAGAACTATCACAAAAACACTTGAGCCATCCAATCATGCAAACACATTGGGTAGCCTTTCCGTTCAACTCATCACATCGAATGGTCACCTGACGAATAACTGCTGTACTGCATTTGACATCTGTACGCACTCTTATTTCTCCCAAGAGGGATTTCTTCATCGCCACCATATATTCAGCAATTGAAGCTCAGAAGAACGTGACAACTTAGTCCTGTTGAAATCCGTCGGGACAAGCGGACCCGATGGTCGATTGCAAGTTGATTCCAATGGATGAACAGAGCCAAACTGCAACCGATTAGTTATTCAAGTTTGCAATACAAGTAAAAACTGACAACGCCTGCAAAACAGCACGTATCAGACTGAAACCAAAAACTCGGTAGCAATCTGTTTGCTTTTACCCAAGTGTGTGTCGTACAAGATCTTCGAAAAAAAGTTTCCTCCGCTACTGGAAGCTAAAATGAACAGTAAACAAAACCTTATCGATCTGTCTATTGTTACTGAGAGGTCGGCTGTGCTGCTGTCTCTAGTTTCGATAACTTCAATTTGCCGTAAATGGATGAGTAATCTAGAAGTATTTGTGTATGGTTCTTTGACTGTAACAATGTTTTTGACAGCGTTGATACAGACCCATCTAAACTTCTCCATAAGTCTGGCTTTCACTCTTTAACCACACGTCCTCTACGAAATGATTTTACTAGTCTGGATCAAGTTACTTGCTTTCCTGGTCATTCACAGTGACTCTGTTGAGTTCCAGGCTGCAGTGTACTTGCAGTTCTAGTCTGTAGTTTATATGGCAGTAATGTCAATCAATAGTCACAATTGTTCATTCGACACTGAGGATGGCGCGACCAAAGAATCCAGACGGTGCGCTTTATTTTCACAGACTTACTTACTGGGCCTATCGAGCACGGCCTTATTCTTAATGCGAGCGAATACATCGACATACTTTTATTTATGAAAATTATTCGGTATGAGTAGATTTCAAAGGCATATTCTGACGCTCCATTTTTATTTCGGGTATCAAACTTAATTCCCAATCTCACACCACTGAAACAACCAATTTTCTTGTAAATGCATGTTTTCCCACTGAATCCATTGTTCAACAGCTCTCCTCTCGAGTTTGTTGTCAACAGATTTTACACTTCTTCTAAACCCCGAACGCTCCTACCAACTTTGAGCGTAATTTTCTGCAGGAAGTTTATTGTCCTTGTTGCGTATCTAAAATTATCTCTTACGTTACTTGGTTTTCCAATGAGAACCTTCAGTTCTTAACCGAATGCATTTTTGTGTTCCCACTTGTTCCTCCTGTAACGATGTTGTTCGTCGTTCAGCTCGATTTCCATATAACCAATTCGTCTTACTAAGGAATATGATATAAAACTGATGCAAATGATGCTGATAGTGGCCCTATTACTGATTCATCCAAAAGTTTAATTGTTAGTACTAATATGCTACTAGATCTGTTCAGTCTGATTACTTTTTATGTGTATGGAGCATACGGGAGATAAACCGTTCGACATACACAAGGTAAATTGTTGACCCAATCCGCTTGTTTCATGAATCATCGTCCACAAAATGTAGACTATTGTCTGAGCGAACAGTGATATTAATAAACCATTTTGAAACGCAACTGTTGGCCGTCCGATATATAACGATCGTTTGATTAGCCATGACGGCAGTTTTGAGACCATTTTCAGGTTACCTTAAAATCGATCAGAAACAATGAGGCATTGAATGTTTGCATCCAGTTTAGGATCCTTAAATTCCTTTCCCTGAACGTGTTTATAAGGACATCAAAAGTTTTTTAATCCAGAACTAATCAACCTCACGAAATTAACTAGCTGCTGCATGAGTTCAAGCAGTTATATAGCTCACGACCCCTCCACTATCTGATTGCCAAACTTCACCCAGTAACTATTTTGATATTTATTTTGTCATGTAAACCACAGACTGAACAAAACTCAAAATTACTGGCAGATTTCGCACTCATGTAAAACTTCTATTCAACCTTTTTCTAGAGGAAGCAAGACATGTATTCCGCTTACCTCGGAGCTCGTCACTGAAGTGTGTTCTCACTGCAGCCAGATTTCGTTATATCAGTCTTACTGAGCAAACACGTGCAGGGTATCAGGTGTGTCGTTCTGTTATTCTCATGGATTCAGATGGTTTTCTCAAATGAAACTTTTTCAGTAACTGTCCCATTTTACAGCAGTACTCCCAGCATTAGTGGTCAAACAATATCAGGATTGTTGATTCACAATACAAACTGCACCGGTTTCAATCAAGCTATCAAGTCCATTTGTTCAACCTAGGAAGAAACTAAGAAGGGAACAACTGGTCACCTTTTGCAATATCTTGTTTTTAGTTACACTGCTGTCCGTTGTTTAATCGACATTGGTTAATTAAAAGCATTGTAATATTGAACGTTAATTCTGCTCATATACAACCATTGGTTTCTGATTCACACAAATATTCTAGCAAGCACATCTTCAATAAAGGCGTTCACCTGTGTCTGGATTCAAGCGAACATCACTAATAAACTTGTCATAAACAGGTTGTGAAATTTCTGATATTTTGAAATAGTTTCTTAGCTAATACGATAGAAGACTCACCACACCCGGGCATGCTGTTTCTCTTACTAGTTTGTACTCAATCAAAGCTCGAATTTCTCGCAATTAAACCTTTTTCGAAGCAAAGAAATTAAAAGATCTGTACGTACTCACAGAAAAACTTCGTAAAATTCCGCGCCACTGACTCCACTTAGAAGTCTACCGATTTCTTGCACTTGAGGAATTGGTCACATTGCCTGTGAATATTGCTCAAACTGTTCAATCTTTGAAATTCTCCGATAAAAAGAATAACCGGTGATCAGTTTACGCAAACTCAAATTTCCGAGATCAACATTCCTGGCATGAGCAGGACCAAACAGCAGGACCAAACAAAACCTTCAATAACTTATATCCCGTTTTGCAAAATTTAGCTCCTGTGGAACGTGTCATGTGAGCACGTGTTATTTAGACCTTTTCATCTATAAATACACCTGGGCAGTCTCCGTAAACTTGAGTACCTGGCAACCGACAGCTTCATATCGAGTACTAAACCCATAACTACCTAAACAATCATAGCTCGGGTTGTGAATAGCACCCATATAGTCGGTGACATGTGGTCCTAACGATACACCTTCACGGATCTTGCTTGTCAGTGAAAACCGTTATCACCATTTTACTCGTCGTTATTTGCGTCGCTTTATATCAACGCAGCTTCGGCTATGACAAAGGGTTACATGGAGTCAGAATCTACACTCACCAATTAGCAGTCGGAAACTAAAAGCAAACGAACAGTACGAATTCCCTAAATAGTCACAACCATGAGTAATGGTTACCCGATCAGCTGCTTGCATTTTTCCAGCGCACAAGGATTTCCGTCTACCGACTGGCCTTCAATGAATGATGCCCACCGAAGCTGGTTCACTGAATTCTATTGAGTACGATCAATAATCATTAAGCTGACCAGTGAAGTATTCATCACTGACTCTATCTGCATGCATCGCATTCAGTTTTCGTCTTCGGTTTGTACACCAAATCGTGCACATCAAACGGAGAGCCTTAGTGCATCTGTATTATATTTCTGAGTTGCGCTTTCAACGTTCACATAAACATGGAACAAACGAGATAGCATATTGTCAGAATATTGTCCAGCTTTCCAAAACATAACTGTGGACCGAACCCTCAGCTGCAAGAAAATTTACTCGCCTTATTGTCACTTAAATATTTGCAACCTATCCATGTCTCTAAATCATCTGTGCAAATGTTCTGGTACCAGTCCCCGAGGGCTTTTGAATGAAACGTACACTGCGTATAAGAGACCTTTCGGTCAGATGTTCATCAGAGTTAGTCCTCGTTTCCTAATAATCGCATTGAGGTAATTAACCGGTTTTACTGGCTGAAGATCGACGAACGGTTTTTGACTATTGAAGCCAAGTTGCTGGAAAAAAGTTTCTTAGGTATCCTCTTTAATACATGATTAGTATTACTGAGGAGAAAATTTGTGAAACCTGTTGAGTTACAGCCGGATTGTGTGCCGTTTAGTTTGGTGAGCCACCGTGCAAACGTCTTTCAGTTACTCTAAGGACTTCTAGATGATGTTTGCTGGAACTCACAAATTGGAATTCCTTTGAGGGGTCAGCTTGAACAAAACCAATCTCTATACAACAACCAGATCCAGTCTATAAATGTATTCTGTACCAAGCTCCGCAGGTTGATTTTCTTTCCGTTATGAACATCCCATACAATAGCCATCAAACGTTCTACTGGATTCCGACTGTTTTGTGAAACTATGCGACTTCGGTCTGGCCCGATCGTTGACCGGAAGAAATCGCCCTCGTGGTTCGAACAGTAGTGCCGCCTATAAACCTACGATACCCGCCCTGACTGAATACGTAGCAACTCGTTGGTATCGCGCACCGGAAATATTGCTTGCTTGTCAAGACTACACGAAAGGTGTGGACATGTGGAGCTTGGGTTGCATCCTGGGCGAGATGTTAGTAGGTAGTCCTCTGTTCCCTGGCACATCCACATTGGATCAGATCGAAAGAATAATGGCAGGTTTGCCCAAACCAAGTCGAGAAGGTACGTGTTGAATGAACAGTTTCATTGGTGTTTTCTCCTCTCGATTACTATTACTAACGTTTCATAGGGAGATTCCTGTTTTAAACGCCTAGAACAATTTGTCGTCGAAAAGCACATTGGTTTTTCTGGAACAGTCTAGTCACTTGGGAGTTTGAATGTGTATGAATGAAAAGCTAGAGAAAGATGTTTTTGAGGCCTGAAGATAGGGCAAACACGCAGCCAGCACACCGCGATTGTCTGAATGCACCACTTGGTGAGAGCATTAGAAGGAATTTAGATGTGAATCTCATGTTTAGATATACCGGATGCCCAACAAGTTTTATCTGTGATCCCGGTAGCTTGTTGAACAATTGAAATTCGGCGACCGATTTGCAAAACGGTGATTTTAGCAAATTAAACTAATGCCTTACTTTAAGTGATGTGTTTAGTGAAGAATCATATATGTTGGCACAATTTTGAGGACTGCCACAGTTTAATCGGTCTGTGTGAACTTCTTCAAGCTCCCCTTGCTGTATACTTCAGAGGCTTTCGTTCTGTGCGGACTAAGCCGATGTGAAGTTCACATTTAGGCAGAAGTTACACCAAAAGTTGAGCGAAGTAACACCGGCTAAAACATACGACAACCTCCGAATGATTTCATGTGAATGTTAATTCTCCGGAAGGTAATGAAAACACGAACGTGTTTGTTTGCAAGTTGGGCGATCCTCAGAGAAAAGCTGGATCTGTTATGCAATTGCTTCAGTGAAACGAATCCAGGGTGTGAGGTGCCGGAAGATTACGAGCGAGAAACGTTTGTGTAATTTTTATGTGTTGACTATAAGGGAGAAGAGAATCTTAACCACGGCAAATGTGTCTAAGTGCACAGAAGGTGGATTGTGACTATTACAGACATTAATCGACAGATAACACTTTGAACTTGGATCAATTTTGCTGGCTAAACCAACTGAGAAACCAGTCCCATTTCATAAATGTTTTTGTCGAGTGTACGTCGGGTGTCCTTTACGGTCGACTCTGTCATGGCTGTCTCCGGTAGACCCTTTCAGGTATAAAACACCCAGGCTGCAATTACAGTTGCATACCTAATACCATGGCATCAGAGAGGTAGTTAAAAACACACCTTGCAATGAACTTTGTAGTAAGCGGTGAATCCCACAAATTGATACAGCAAAATCCCATACACAGTGGTAATATAGGGATATCTGTCTCATTTTCAGTCCTATCAGACTACCAGCCCAATGTTTTGAATTCTCCTGAGTTCTGGTACTGGAGTCCGCACCAACTAAAAATGCTAAATTTACATATCTATCATTGAAATTGATTTCATCCGTTCGACTCTAACTGTGTCGTTTATACCGATAACCTAAATTGAGTCCTGAATACTTCTAGCTGAGGAATGCTCGATTCAGAGCTTTTATCGTTTTAAATTGCCGAGTACGCCAGAAAAATATAGACCGTCCAAGGGGAGATCAGTTCATGAGGAAGCTGGTACATACTTTGATTGGATTACCTTCGTTGGTTCCGAAAAACAGCAAGCTGTCAATGCACAAGACGCGCCTAGTTTACGAAAGTGTACTATGAAACAAACATGCATGGAAGCAGTATAATAAAACAGTGAACAGTACACTAAGAAGAAAACTTTCAGCGAATTGGTTCGCTAGCAGAATGGTGCGAACAATTTCGATGGAAATTCCGCCCGAACATTTAGGTCAAAATTCATCGCTGCTCGCCCGCTAGTAAAAAAGAAAGCACAAAGGTATATATACACCATACAGTTGTCTTTTAATATAGTAGTAAAAACGTTGAGGAGAACGGGTAGAGTGCGAAAACTGGCAGATGCAAACATTTCCTGTTGACTCCCCAGTACCAACTCTACAATTACACGGATTGGTTTTTCTGTTGCCAACAACTCAGAGGGTTGATAATCAATAGACGGATTAATATAAGTCCCTAGGTCCAAGGATTGGTCAAGTTCACGAGCAGTTGTTTCTGAAGACACGAAGTTGGCTTGAGCGATTGGTTGCGTATGCTTCAGCAGACTTCAGGAACCTGGAATTGGAATGACACAACAGGATTCTGAATGTACAAGCTGGATCGACAGCGCAACGAGTGTTCAGTTCTTCCATGAGAGACAGTGAATAGGGAGGCTATCTAAATGTTTAGATTTAACGTCACACACTTCACACAATTCTCAGTGCAATCGAAACTGTCAGTTTCCTGAACGGAGGGTGGCTATATGCCCCGTGATTGAGATCAGTTGTCTGTGTGTATGTGGGTGGGTGAGGAATAGGAACAATTTGAAAATAGGGGAGTAACAAGAATTGGGCGTATTACTTTGATGATGTAGCCCTAAGTTACCTAGTCTAATTGCGACCAATTCGGTCGTTTTCAACATCCTCCTGGAACCTTCCCTTGAACCTCGCATACTACCCGGAGGTTTTTCGACACATATATTTACTTGCTGTTGACGACAAGAAATGAAATGAAAGTACTGGTGACTGATTTTATGACCCTGTTATGATCAAAGCTGGATATTTCCCGTTGATGTACCGATTTCCATCGTTGTATTCTCCTAAGGTAAGATAAATCTTGATCCGCTGTCTAACAGTTCCGTTTGAATACTAGGCTCGATGGACATATTGGGGGTCGAAATTCATCTTCTCAATAATATGCCGCTGCGAAACGACTATCAGGACGGTGTTACTGTGTAAACCACTATTGTCAACATATAAAGGCACTATTCCTAGTGCTGCAAAGACACTCTTCCACTTCATTGTCGTTAATAGGAACCACTAAACGAGTCAGGCGACGTTTATGGTATTCATTAAAACAAACTGTCCTCGTTGAATCATTGAGAATCTTGTTCCCTCTCAGGCCTGTGCTTACAGTTAGTCCTAACAAGAGGCTGTTTGTCTGTCGTCAGTCAGTGCTCGTGTATTCTTTCACTCCATGTTGTACGGCAAATTATACCAGTCGAATTACTAGCCGCTTCTGTCAAAATGAATTAAGGAGTATCATCTAGCCTGGATCATGAAGGAGGTCACGAAATGAATCATCGCTGCAGTCCTGTCACATTTCGTCGTGACCAACCACCAAGTAGACGTGTTTAAAGCATTTCGAGTCGTACAGAAGTTCAGGAAAGCAAGCTTTGAAGAGCAATGATTTGTTCAAGCAGTCATTAGCTTGTAGGTTACATAACAGGTGGATCGACATCTACCATTCTGAAGTATATCCACCTGTCCAGTAAATGGGCTGTGAATTCGTGTAGTTCATGTTATAGTCAAAACATCAGCTGAATGTCAAACGGCTGGGGTTGTCTTCAGGCAAACCAAAAGCTTGGAGGTTTTGAACTGGCAGACTCCAGCGGTTTTAGATGTGAAGAATTTTCGATACCCCGTAGCCTCTGAGTCTCCAGATTAACCGGAGCGCAATAGCCACGATGACTGAATGGTTAGAACTAACCTGACGGATTGATCCTACACCCCTAATGAGCACACTACTTCAATTGTAAATCAAACAAAACTGGAGTAAACTCACCTATTTTTCTGTTGTAAATATTTGGCGTGCAATCAGCAAACCTACTCAGTTTGTTCTACTTAAGTCAAGCTGTATACCACTCACATTCGATTGCAACCTTCGCATTCAGATAAACCGTACCGTCACGCTCTTGTTAGAGCTCGTCAGCGAAACATATCCTTTTTATCGTCAGAAAAAAAGCTCCAGCGCTGCTTTCATGAGGCAACCATGTTTACCACCGTGCCACTGACTTCAGCGTCCAGTTAATGGTAGTCCATAATCCCACGACCAGGAATTCTGAAAATTGCTGTGTGCCCTATCGAGACGATCGGACAATCTGATAGTCACCCACAAGCTAACCTGGTTAAGCATCCAAATATATCCGATTGGCCACGCCTTATGGGAGTTCAGTACATTGGTGGTCAACACCGTTGCCTCACAGATGCGTGGCCGGAGATCCCCTACTGGCCACGACAAGCATCTGCTCTAGTGGTGAGCTCAAACAGAAATGATGCTCGGGTCTAGTGCCTTTATTGAAACAGGCCATCTGAATGCAAAGACTATGATCAAACGTGAGTGACGTCCAACTCGTGATTAGCCGGATCCCTGTCTATTCATTAGTAGCCTTTTGAATTCAGCTCAGCTTAGTTGGCTACGGAAAGCGGACCGCCTTTTTGTCATAGTTACAAGCCGTTATTTTATTTACTGTTACGCTAACGAATCCTTGTTTCGTACCGTTCATTTTGCAGTTACATACGTGTATAACTTGCCGTCACTAAAATTCTTATGGTGAAAAGTTGTAAACTGAATCCGAAATCATAGAAACCTACTTGCACCACAAATTTACTTAGAAATCCTCCAACAGTGAACTGCCATCTTGCTCCGAAGACAGAGCTGCTACAAACTATTAGTAGGATTAATGAAATTTACGGACGTACATTTGAAAACGCGTTTGGCATAGTTTGTTGCTCACAATGCGTCCTTCCATCCCCGTATATCACGCTGCACTGTAAATTAACTGGCTGCGATCAACATCGACTCATCACGAAACCTGTTCAGTATTTCTTGTGTATGTAATGGTTTGTGTCAGGCAGATGAGTTGGTCGTTCTTCTATAGGTACCGGAGAAAAATCTGATCATACATGCCATAACTGAGAGCCGCATGCTGGCTAACCTCATGCAATTCGGTTCGTATTGCGATGGTGTCTTCCAATAAGTTGGCCAGATCTAGAACAGGGGAGAAGGCAGTTTTCGACTGTGTATGAAGTTTTATCACAATAATACACTCTACCTTAGCATGGCGCGGTTAAAACAGACAGTTATTGAAGCATTCATTGTATATGACGATTTCTAACAGTTATAAACTAAACAGAACACTTCATTCATTGCACTATATTCACGGTGCATGGTGCAATTGGCTTAGCATCAGACTCACGCAATCAACAGCAGTTTAATCGTTATACATAAATGAGCTATTCATAAACTAGACTTTGTTTCTAATATAATCAGCTATCATAGAATACTGTTTGAGAGTGCGGTCAAACTAGATGTAGTTTAGATCGCAGACACCAACTTACGATCTCAGCGGGATTTCATCGTGCACTGTTAAAATCATAAAAAAAATCACAGCTTCGAGAGCATGCAAGCAGCTCCACCTGATCACCTTCCGAGGTTAATCGTTAACGTTTTCAGAGAACAAGGTCAAGTCAGGTCGAGATGATCTTCACAATTGGGGGTAAATCAGGGTGATTAAGTGACAGCGATATGTAAACAGAAATAGTCTCAGGGTGAAATTGATTCGACGAACATATTTCATCTCACAATAGGTTTTTGCCGGTAGATGCCACAGGGGAGAAATTTCAAACGTTCAAAATATTTTTGACGTTCTCCTTGAAACCAACACTTTACTATCAGTTTTGTCCTTTGTTGGATTCATGAATGCATAAAGGTTTCACCAACTTGAACACTGTAACACAAATATCTCCGCGTTTCCATGGGTGGATTTCGTAAGCCTTCCAGAAATGGTGGGGTTTATTTCAACGGATATTAATCTACAGTTGTTAAGATGCTCAGTAATGTTTTCTCATGGCCACTTGTTGAAAAACATCTATCTTGTATAATACCTGTAGCTTCTGTGGCCGGAAAAGTGCTTGGTTTATAGTTAGTGACGTGTGCAAATACCGCAATATTCAACTCCTGAGGGATGTGAACCAAAAATAACATTTAGCTGTAGATTGTTATTCGGACAATCGGTTTATTTTTGTCGTATGATTCTTTGACTGTTACAAGGCTTTTGACAGCGTTGATACAAACCCACCTAAACTTCTCCATAAGTCTGGCTTCCATCCTTTAACCACACATCTTCTATGAGATAATTTTACTAATCTCGATTGAGTTACTGACTCTCCTGGTCATTCACAGTAACTATGTTGGGTTCCGGGATGCAGTCGATTTATTTTTGGTGTTCCCAACCGCTTTGAGTTCTTCCATAAAACAACAAACGATCACTAGACTCAGCGGCACTTGCCCCAAATGACATCAAGTTTATATCTACATTTAACCTTGTGGGGCGCTAATTATCCCGTAAAACCATTCTTACAATTCTGATTTCTGCCATACATCACACCTGATGCCTAACCGATGAGTTGATGATACATAACTCTGTGAAAATGGGTAGAAGACAGGCTGTGAGAGGTTATCAGCTCAGTTTACTGTCATGAATCAATTTTATAGAGAATACTCAGGAAAACAGCAAAGTTTTAATTCCTTGCACACCCATGAGGTGGTCACCTACACGCTGAAGTGATTGACTGTTTCAGTTTTGATCTCTTATCCTATTTGCATACAGCATTATGTGATAAGACGGTTAGGTGAGCATGATTCAAACGCTAGAGACCCACAGTTCAGAGAAAAACTCTCGACTGTCCACTCACTGGTGGTGTTTTTCAGTAAAATGAGCATGGTCTAAAAGTAGCAGGTGGATAACAAAAATTATTCAAAATGTGATCATGAACCTTTCTGTAGTGGATCTTATTAAGACGTAGAGATCAACCCAACATACGTGAAATATTTCGTGTTTGTTAGTCACAAAAATACATAAACAAGTATCGGTAGGTCAATAAAATGATAGTTAGTTGATGAATCAAATAATTTTGCATTTCTATTGCTGTGTTGGCCAGAGAATAAAATGATTTGGGTAGTTCATAAATGTAAAGAAACCATTATACAGAGAAAAATTGTATGGAAAGAAGGACACTGGAGCTGAACAGTAAAACGCATAGAAGTAGTATGGTGATAAAAGCGACAAACATTCACACAGTCAGTAACCAACAACCCCAACTACACTTCCTAGGTACATATTTATTACTTCTCACCGGCCGAAAGGTGAGTTGTAAAATTAACAGCCTGTCGGTTATCCCTGCTCGGCTGCACAAGCCGCTCGTGTGGTAACAATATATTCCGAGTTTAACTGCTTAAACACTATTCATCTATCTATATGTTCACTGAAACGTAAAACATCGAATGATTTTGGTGTAAATCTTTCCTATGAAAAATCTGTTTCACATATAAGTAGTGATCGTACTGACTGGGAAAAATCAGGAATGGCGCATTCGTCTACGATAAAAAAAAATGGTCAAAACTGTCTACGAAGTGACCAAGAAATCACCAGAAGACAGTAAGCTTGATGTTATCCTGTTTTCCACTGGATAAACACGCCTACTCACTGTTCTGTCGATATCACTTTCAGTATAGTAACAAGACTTTCCAAGACAATTCACGGCGGATCGAGTGTAATCGGTCGGCGATAAAAGAGAAGTAGTTTCCCAAGGTTACATAAACCATAAATTACTTTGAGACACAGAAGTCGAACCAGTTTTCAGCGGATGTCCATTTTTCTCCACTTGGAAGTTTAAATGCTGTCACCGTGTTACAACAGTTAATGAAGATTGAGCTTCGCTATACTTTGGACGAAAGTCGTTCTATAAAGAAGTTAGCTTTACCGGCTTCCGTTGGTCTGCCGAAATTGCAAGATGTCCCTGTAGGTGAATAACTCTTTACCAGTACCAGTGACAATGTTCCATTCAATCAGACATTTTTGCCCACTCTCTTCAGAGATAACAAGTATAGACCTTTCCTTATTGGGATAGCCTGCATCAAACGTCAAGTCTGTAGCTGTTAATGGAAACAACCGTTTTCATATTTTCGGGGCGTAATTTTACCACTCTGTTATTTGTGCCTGCACACCTGACTGTCAGAGGTGCAGCAATTGGGTGCACCATGGCCACTACTGTGTAATGTGATATTGTTCGAATAAAATTCTTTTCGATTTACCGCGCGCAGGTTCGAACATTTTAGCTCTTAAACTGTAGACTTCAATTGTCACCATGGTTGATGATTCCCCCCCTGCTGTCTCCTTATTCACATCTGGTCTCAATGCGGATGCTTTGGAATTAAAATCTTCCGTCACTTTAACCTAAACAGCAAAGCGTGTCATAGTGAGCAGAATGTATAAGTTTACGGAGGGACACTTAACTGGAGCGGATTCATAATGGACATCTATCACAATTCCCAACTTCATAACCAGGACTTTAATTGATAGGAGAAGCAGACTACGGCTGTACTCTCAAATAAACAGGCTTACTGACAATCCATTACATTGGTCGACACTTCATCTTCCACGCCAGATTGGTGAGTAGTTCTCTTCAAGAGGTTGTAAATTCTAGTAAACTTAGTGCCATCCAGAGTTATTTCGGGGAAATATGTTGCGAATTTTCATTACACTTGGGCTCTACCGTTGTGCACTAAGATTTTGTGACATTCCAACTTTAAGGAGTGTTTAAGGAAGATGGATTTCATTCAGCCACAAAATGGAGAAAATGATTTTTTTGCAAACTCTATCCGCCGCTTCGTTGAAGTTAGATTCAATTCTAACTGAATTTTCGAAATGAAAGCCTATTATTCTAGAAACGTAAGCTTGGACACTAGAAGTGTTGAACAATCCACTGGTAATGATGGATGTTTACAGTGATTAGCCAACTAAGTGCTAAGAGCTGCGATTGTGTGCTACGAAGTATTCATAACGTACCAGACTCAGTACCAGAGAGCCTCAATTTGTCTTTCTCGAATGAACCTACTGATCTTTGTTACAAGACCAGCGAGGATAAAGTAGTATTGAAGAGTAAAAATATGTGGTGTAAGAGAATGGCCAAGCAAACCTTATTTGGCATTTCGACGGCTGATCTTAATGTGCCGTTGAAATCACGGTATTCTATTGTACTATTATTAACCGTCCAGGTACGAACTCTGATGCCCCATGGTCGATCACGCTTATGCAAGTTGAGAACTGACGTTGTTGAACAACACGCATCACCTGCTGGCTGTCCGGCTGAGCCCAACTCAACCTTGGGCTAGTTGGATCCGGACGCTAAATACGGCCAGTTTTAATAACGACCCTTCACACAACCGGTCTGTTATTGTCGACGAACGCTTGTTAAATCAATAGCACTGTCTACCTTCAATAATCATGTGATCAAACTACTAAGTTAACCGTGTGCTGAGCTACCCAATGGAGTAAAATGAGAACAGGAATCTGTGTGGCACTAAACAGTCTCAACTTATTGGAAAAACAGCAGCTTTTTATAAAGGAGCAACAGTGTTTACGAAAGCTATTAAGCAACGGGCAGTCCCGCGTTTCTGATTAGCCGGTTTGTTGCTATGTTGATTCACCACCTTGGACCTAACAACTCGGCTGTTTGGGACGGACACGCATTCAACACTGGCCAATCGCCGTCTATGGTTCAGTGGCGCCAGTCTGACCACAATTCCGTCTGTAGCGGCTTGTGCGTGAACATTGGTTGGCTGAACCTTTTCCAACCAAGAAACCGCTCCAGTTCAAACCCATTACACTTTTTTTCAAAGGTAATGTGTATGTGATAAAACCGCAAAAACAGCAAATGCGTGGGTTTTAAAACGTTCGAAGGCTTACATGATGGCACAAATAAACGAACAATTAACTCAGGGAATCAGCGGACATTTAGGTGAAATCTACCGAAAGAATAAATAAGAAGCTTAGTAAACAATTGAATACATGGGGAACCGATTGTAAATGTATGTATATGAAGTTGGTGAACAAGCAAATGGCCATATAATTTACTTGAACAATATGTCTATGAATAGTACGATAAATCAATGAATAAATCGCTCAATGGAAAATTAACCATAGTGAACAATGTCTCAATCAGGCTATACATTGGCGAGCTAATAAGCTACTGAACAGTGGACGACACGGTTAGAAAAGCGACTGACTAAGCTCGGCGACCAGTTGGTGAAAGAACGAAGTGAAACGCAAACTAATAAGATATAACTGATTTGTCGAATGGATCAAATGAATGAAGTAATCAGTTGGCACATAAATGTACGTTTGTATGCGAGTCCTTAAATATGTAAGAACTGAATGAAACGATCGACCAATTAACCGACGAAAAAAATAAATTATGAACAAAGAACTAAAAATAGTCCAAGACCATTTGCGCGAAATCACAAAAAGTCCTTCTGCTGTTTTATTGAAGCTCCAGAGTTTACACCTCAAATATACTGTATATTTGGCTGAGTCCACTGTTGTATTCCTCAAAAGTAAGCTTTTTCAAGAGTGAGCATCCTGAAATTAAATACTAACTGTGAATATGTGGAATGCGTCTTGAACACATTTTTCGAATGATTGTTTACTATTTCTTAAATGTGAGTAGTCAGTATCCGCTGAAACAAAAACACGCTCGTGTGCCATAAGCTGGACTGTTTTTCACAGTACGTTGGTGTTCATCAACCTTGCTTTACTGTCGTATTTAATTCAACAGATCTCGCCAGCGTTAAAAGCCCATACAGTTCCACCATCTTGGAAAAGGCAAGCATAAGGTATGTAATCAATTTTTAACATATTTCCAAGAAACACACTGTCTGCAAGATACAGTTGATTTACTAATTCTGTTAGCCATTGAAACTTAAAATGAAATATCACTGTTTGCCACTAACCTAACTTACCGTTATTAACCTTTTTGCTGCATGAAGCAGGCAAGGAATTCAAGGTCATCCATAACCTCACAAAGCTTGAAGTCCAGTAGAGCCATGACACACCGAAGCACCAGGAAGTCTTCAGTGGAAATATATTAATGTAAGAGAGGCAAACCAATATCTCTACGAAATCGTCACATCCAGTAAAATAACAACCAGTGCCATAGTTCACGACGCTAAAAAGTTTGGCTTTCATCTCATTCATTACTAATGAAATATGGCGACGACTGTAGTAACACTTACTACATTTTGAACACATGCGAATGTGTATCTACTTTTAAGCAGCAGTAAGAATAACACTGAGTGAACAACTGGGTTAACTGACACAGAGACAAAAAAACAATTTATGAAGGTAGTTACAACTGTTGTTCCACAATACTTTATCAACAAACACTGAGATGTTTGTCGGGTTCTAACTGCAAGGTATATGCGTTTCCGGCCTCCGTGATTTACTCCAGTGATAGCATCGCTCTCTTTCGACGATTAAGGTCAGACTATTTTGCAACTTATAACTCATGTCCCTCCTTAGGCTTTTAAAAGTGCTATTTTCTCAGATGACTTATAAAACTAATCAGAGTGTCTTTTGACACAAGCTGCCAGTCGTAATTCGTACTGCTACGATTTCAGTTGTAGGTGTAAACGTTTGAATATCACAAACGAGTATTAGATTACGTAGACAATAGAATAAGGAATAACATCTTAGCTTAGTTTACTGTTGGTAAACTTGCAAATATTTTGATACCTGAAATGATGTCAGATATACAAGTATTAGCTGCCACACAAAAATGCGATATTGTCGTCCGACAGGCATTACATTTTTTTTAACCAAATGTGGACAATTTCCCACTTAATTTTTACTCATACAATACAATATAACATGTGCATTAACAATCAAATATTGTAATGTGATGATAAGCTGATTTTTCGTATTCCAATTTAACGAAGAATGCCTTTCCATAGATTATTATCAAGAAAGATAATCCTCGGAAGCACTTGTTTGATAACCGTGCGTACACTAAAGCTTCATAGAGTTGCATTCCATGGGCATTGTGTTACAAACGGGCAAAAACTCGCTTACACCACACACACTCATCCGTCTTCATCCAGAAAGTAACAGATACATGTATAATGGTGCAGGTTCAATCAAGGTATTCAAATCAATACAAGTGTGGTTTTTACTAGTTCAGGTGATGGTGACAAATACCACACAAATAGGATTAATTAGTTCTTGGGTATTTTGGTCAGTAAACATGTCCCAAAGTAAGTGCCAAATCAACCGGTCATTTTGACTCGACTAGCCGTTTCAAAGTACAAACTCAGAACCGACGACAAAATGGATATCATCAAAAAATTCAGTGTCCTGTTCTGTGCTACAAAGCAATTCACCCACCAACCTGATGAATATTTATTAGTCCAAAGCATCAGGTCAACTTCGTGTGTGATAGTTGACTCTCGCTCCAGCTTGCCAGCTACTCAACAATAATCGCCAACGATGAATTGATTACCAAATCATATGGCTGATATGATTCTAAATCTCCTCCGTGATACTTGTGTTCTATCATAGTTTGTTCACGTGTACTTTAGTTTACAGACTGTACTAAATACTTACCAGGAAAAAGTCACACAACACAACTTTTGACCCTCATATTGATGAAAACGACTGATAGAAGCTGTCAAAATGAATAAGTCTGATTTAAAATGTTGAGTTCCTTTGAGCTATTTGAATAAACCGGTCATTTCTGCCTTCTGGTGGCCTTATTCAAAATATCATAATTAGCAAACATTTTGCGGGTTCGTTTCCTGAATCGGACTTAAATTTGCTGCTGTCATATGAAAAGGCCACAAGTTTATGGTTGGATTGTCAGTTGAACTTACAAGAAGGACGTATTTTCACATACTTTGAAGCTCGTCTAAACTAAAACCTTCAATCGAAAGTGACCACAATAGATTTAGCCGCAAAAAAGTTCCACACTGTAAAAAGCAAGTATGTCCTGATAACTGTGTTATTGTCCACAATGAAACTGAACCACTTTGAATCTTGCAGGAATCGTCGTCCGCTAGACCAATTGTTAACGAAGGCCGACACGAGCGCAGTTGACCTGATGTACCGTATGTTACATTACAATCCACATAAACGTATTACAGCGATGGAAGCACTGAAACATCCATACGTTAGAAGGTGAGTAATCCATTTTTTATTGGTAATTAGCTAAAAACTTTTGTGTACGACTCGTGAATTTTGCCAGTGGGAGTTAACCCTCGAATGAACGCATGACTAGTGAACGCCTGCTTTTACCGCACGGAAATAGGTATATTAAGAGCGCAGGCACTAAGTATCGAGGTTAATATTTAATCATTTTTAATAAAAAAACAGCTTAAAAGTGAAACCCACCCGCCTATTGTGAAGCAGTCATTTAACAAAACGTAATCCATTTCCTAAGCTTAACTGTTGGCCGTATGGAGAATTTGAAACATGCTGGATTGAAATGATCTCTCTCTTCCCAAAGTGCTCGAATAATCCTAGTAATAACTGTTATCCCCATAAGCTCTGGTCACTACCAAGCTACTTGGAGTCTACAACGCAACGTTTATCAGCCGTCAGTTCCGTGGGACCGTGGGATTTCACCTAGTCTGATAGTTAAATTTGATCTAGACACCGGAAGTCTTGGAAAATATTTCATATTTATTACAAGGCTTGAACTACTATAATCAGTAGTTGAAAACTAAAATAGCAGCATCACCATGTTGGCTGTGAATAAACCGACCGTCTTACTAACCCAAATACCATTAGAGAGAAAACGAATTAGACATAATATGAACCCAAGACAGCGGCCGCATGAACGAATGCAGAATGGCACCTTAATATAATAGGACAAAGGCTCTTGAGGTCGTAATCGACGTAGAATGAGGCTGAGCGCAAAGCTTGCATACACCCGTCACGCACAGTACGCGGAATAGTGCGAAGGTTACCACGCCTTTTATGCGATTTGTAGAAACGGAGTGTCACCGCTCGAACAATATATCCGCAGATGGTCGTAAATTAATGTAGAACCTAACGGAAAGTTCACGAAGAATGAATCGTATTCAGTCTTGTTCAGTGTTCATTGCACTTTGATGGTCCCCTACATTTTAAAAGAAAGCTAGACGCCAGAGGTAAGAAAAACGCCCGCTTGTGTACCCATACCGCGCACGTTGACCAATCGATTAATCAGTTGCTGCAGTGCGCCATTGTGTGAAGGCGGCCTGTCCCTGGAGTACGTGAAAATGCCGTCATATAGTGTTCTGAGTTGGGAGTTCGTAGAAATTCATGCAGCCCTAGGAACAGATGGTGCGTCCAAAAGACCTCAGTGCACTTGACAGGCGCAGCACCCACAGCACAATTGGTAAGAGGTTCATACTACGTATCCAGAGTGGATGATGTGGTCAGCAGAATAGTGTTCGGTACACTCCTTTGACAAGAAGGACGGTCGCAGCTTGACTTTTACATCGGACTAACAACATTAATGAGCTTCCATGATCAGACAAACTTTAAGTTTAGGAATGTTGTTAGAAGCAAACTGGGCTCAATTTTTTCAACTGTATGTACAAGCAGACCAAGCGAAACTGGTGGCTATTTGATAAAAAATTGCAGATATCAAAAGTATGCTGACTTTTGACATAACGCTTCTGGTGACAACTGAATCGTTCAGATAAGTTGAAAACCAAATGTACAAA
The DNA here is from genome assembly GCA_008508345.1 of Paragonimus westermani. NCBI lineage: Eukaryota > Metazoa > Platyhelminthes > Trematoda > Plagiorchiida > Troglotrematidae > Paragonimus > Paragonimus westermani. The sequence goes on from QNGE01002356.1 coordinate 70,063, forward strand.
AGTTTAAAAATAAACATTTAACTACATGGACTCCACATATACCGATCAACAGATTCTACTCTCCGGACGAAGTGCTCACCATGTCGCATCACGTGGTTCCTCCTCTAGACGATAATGTACAGCTCACTGTGCCAGAATATCGAAACCGTCTGTATCAGGTGAGTGATAGTGAACTACTGTCGAACTGTGCTCAACACCGTAGTTCCTTGGTCACATCATGTCAGATAATTTTTGATAGGACTGTGCCATTAAACGGGATGATGTACTAAGGGCCACTTCAGACTCTTACGTTTCACTGGCAAGGAGTAGAACAAAATGAAATAATTTGAACTGAATTACTCAGTAAATAGGTGTTTCGGAGTTTATGTGCACGTTTTAAGTAAAAAGCCCTTTGAACCTAGAACGCTGAGTTGTAAAAACTGCTACTACCATTCACAGACTAACTGAGCTCCGTTTTTTGCAATTGCGGAGGCCCGGAACATACACTGATTCTACTTGAAAGACCAACTCACAGGTTATAAAACTCTGACACTCCCAGAGACTGCTGGATACAGTGATGTGAACTATGGGGCAGAGTAATAAAAAACATACGACATGCAGTCTAGCATTATTAATCACAAACACTTCACAGTTAATTCAGAGTGTATGCGGAATTGAAAAACGAAAAAATGGAATTTCAATAATATAATGATGATGATGATGATGATGATGAGAGTATTGACAATGTGAATAATCTAAGGCTACTAATATTTTTGTGTATCTTAACGAAAGTGAATTAAGACGGACATCTTTCGCAGCGGACAAAAATGGCTTGAAGTCAGTAGCTGGTTCTAGTCGATTACCTAGTGCATGTGGTTTTGTATGGTTTGTGAACTAAGTAAATCCAAAATATATGATTCACAGCAACCCCAAATTTCATTTCTACACATTTACTGGAATTCTGCACGTTTTGAGAAATGATTGCCAGAACACTACAAGAAAAATTGTTACAAATGCTCAACAGTATTCAATTAATTAGTGTGAAAAAATAACATCCGTAACCTTTTGAGCTCGTCTGCATCTACTGATTTAGACAAAGACCGGCATTACAATATTATTGATATGGAGTATGATACACTTTTTGGGTTAGTGAAACCGAAAAATGTGAAAACTGTGGATGTAAGATAGAGATGAAAAGACGGCAAAAATCGTATACATTTTCACATCTCATGCTCTGACAGATGGGGTATGAAACTGTATCAAAAGTTCGGAAATATCTTCTATGGACACAAGCATCACACACTCTACAGTGTAATATGAAGTCCACCTGATAAACCAAGAGAAATATTTCGCAGTTGAGGTTTTTCAACAAATGTCGCTGGGGTTGCGCGTTCATAATCAGCTGTATTTCCACCGGTAAAACAAATCGTTTCCTAGTAGCATGTGGTTTTTACTGTTTGTTCAATACCAGCGAAATCCCCACGTCTCATAACTGGATCTTTCATAAGTTGGGGAGAAGTTAAGAGTAAGGAAAGTAACAGACGCTCCCGACATTAGGTCATCAAGAAGTAAACAGTCTGAACTCAAACAAAAATAACGAAAATTCAACCTGAACACTACAGTAAGTATGTTTGCAGAATAACTTCAGAATAACTTCACTTATCATTTTCTCCTGGATACTTACTTGCGATACAATTTCAGGGGGTTGTTAGGATTTCGTCCAACTCACCATAATAAGAAAGACGGTCACTGTGGCGTTAACAGTATGAATAGAGAGTAATCGGAATGTCGTGCTCTTGCTGTTTTCAATCCAACCCAGAAAAAACGGTGGTTATTCGTCTTCTTTCAACCCAGCTATCCAAAAGAACTTGATTTGTTGACAAACAGTTGACAGCTAGTTTAACTTTGGATCCACTTGCATTTAATGACCAGTAGTAAGGTTGACTGAATGAAATTCGTCCGGTCATGGTCAGTTATTTTTCCTGTCTTCAAACTTAACAGTGTCCGTGGTTTAAGCTAATTCTTCTGAACAGTACACATATCCCAAACTCATTTTCACTGTATCCGGCAGGAACACAAAACTTTTTCAAGTCCCTTATGTGAAAGGCTGAAAAGTGTATAAATTCTGAACACACTCCCATAACGGACCAATCAAATTAATTATGGATTTTGCTCTTACAATGTATATTTACCGCTATCTGTTATAACCAAAAGACATTAACTAAGGGAATAAATTCAAGATTGACAGAACAAATTCATAATAAACTGTAAAAACTACTTTACTGTGACTTCTCATGAAGGTTAGACGGCGTAACTTATGTGATATTATCATGATCAACATTTCGTATAACCTGATCTCACATGGGTATTCAACTGGCCTAGGACACCTAAATGAAGACCCACAAAACCGGGATTCCGGATCCTATTGTTAGACAGCAGAAACAGACTTAAAATGTAGTCGCGAGGGACGGACGTCAAGGACCTGAAAACATATACCGTCCAATTAATTACGGCCTCATCACAAACCGCTTCCGACCATAAAAGAATGATTGCAGCTGATAATCCTCAGTTCTTCGTAATTCAACCGGTCTGTTTCCGGTTTCTTCGACAAAATACGGTGAACAGATCCAAAAATTGTAATCTCCGTGCCTTCTGACCCAGAGGCCGGTGTATTGGAGATGGTAGATGTAAGGTAGCTGTCTCCCTCTTGGTAACAAATGTTTTAACTTTTTTCCACATATTACTTGCCACCAGGCCTTAGTTAATAATTTTATCCCTTATACAGCACACAGTATCATATTTAAATAGTGGACTGCGATATAAAAACACAGACTCGGGGGGCCAGACTCTAAGCTGTAGTCAAGAAGAGGATGCACATTACCAATGACTCTTAATAGGAACGAGACTCAAGTTTAGCCCTTCTCTTGAAGTAGACCAACCGAAAGGCCATGAGTATTCAAAGGTAAAGCTCAACTCATAACAAGCTAACTGACTAAGTTTTGATTATGGGTGGATCTATCAAAACAGCAGACAGAGAGACGTTGTGGGATGTTAACGCTTTGATTTAGTTCATCAGCGGCATACTAACTATAAGCAGAGCGTGTAAAAAGGCGTACGACAACGGTTTTTTAACAGAGTAAATTTTGAGTCAAGAGGCCGGTTTCACTGGAGGAAGATGGTGTGAACCATCAACTTTTGTGCATACGACATTGGCGAATCTCGGTTGATCAACATAGCTTCACTGATAACCAGAATTTTTGAGTTTGGGTACTGTGGCAACAAATTGAACGACCTGGTTGGATCGACGTTGTTACCAGTCTCCAGGATGCTTCTTGCAATTGATGACGCCAGGTTCTACGTTTGTTTGCTCATCTGGCTGTCTTCTCGTCCAGAAGACTGATTCAACCAGTTTGGGAGATTTTCGGCCATAAGTTGAAGCAAGTACCGGTCGGTTCTGCCCATATAACTGCCGTCGTAACTGCAAGTGAACTGTTATGCCACACGAGACTGAATACTTAGGTGCATCACGTCTAGCCTTTCCATAACTAACTCCCCGAGTTGATGAAGAGAGGAACAATTCAGTTGTGGGATATGTGTGATTCACCACTGACTAAAGCTGATGACATACTGTGGTGGACAAATAGTCTTCCTTGAATTGTAATTTTATGAACATCTCTTTTCTTTGCTGTGTGGACTGCAGGTCTTTCTGTCGTTTTCTTGCTATGAACCGAGATTAATTTATCCGAGTATCCGTTAGCAAGTATTGCAGTTTTTATATGTTCCTCTTGTATCAGCCGGTCATCTGGGCAGATATGTCGTGCTCCACCAAACAATGTTTTAACGAAATCCCACTTGTAGGTCATGGGTGTAGAGCTAGGGAACTGGAGGTATTGGCTCCTCCACGTGACTTTGAGATAAACTGGCCGCTGCTATGTGTCTTCTTTACGCCCCGTACGCAGACATTTATAAAAACCTAGTTTGTTTTCGACTCAGTTTCAAAGGTAACGTACAAACTTGGATGTATGGAGTTCATAAGATTAGAAACTGGACGGAACTTGGCACCCTCATTAAAAGTGAAGAAAACATCGACGCACCTTCCGTATGAAATAGTCATGAAAATAATTTCAAAAATTTGTGTTTCAACCATTCCAGGTAAAAAATATCTTAACGCTGGGCTTAGTGGGCTGCCCATGGCCACCCCGTAGATTTGTTTAAAAGCAGCTGCTTCAAACTTGAACTGAATTTTTTCTGTGCACAGGAACGTGAGATCTCTGAGATAATCAAGGGAAACGGGCAACTGAGTATTCTGAGCTGAAATAAAATCACGAAGAACATCTACATTTTCATGCAGGGGAGCATTAGTCAACAAGGATTGTTCATCAATAGAAGGCATTGTTTTTGAACCCACAAACGTTCAGTAACTCACACGAGTCCTGTACACAATGCGATGACAACCATGTTCGAACTAGGTTAAGCCAGCCACTGAATGAGCTGGTGGTAAGGTGAATTGTTTTTAGTCAAGATGGGGCATAGGAGAACACCTTTTAACGAAATTGCAGTGGAGAAAACTGGTCGGTAAAATTTGCATCGGTATTCTTAAACCTAACCGTAGGTTGCTTTCTTCGAACAGACCTTGGGTGTTGTCATTATCTTCAAGTTTCTCACTCTGCATTATCTGTCGCTCAATTTTCACTCGCTTTCTGTCGTTTCTTTCTTCAGGCCATGAGTTTTGCTCTGCAAATGTTCGTTTCTGAGTTTAAAATTATTAACTTGTCCTTGTGTGATGAATATAGGCCTAATATCATCCTGAAGTAGGTTGCATGGTTTACGTGTACTCGTTATTCCTTCTGTCTTCCTATAAGACACCATTTAATTCGATTTCTGTTGATCCGTTTCCTCCCACTGTACATATGTTATCTGTTAGATGATCATATCCAAAAAAATGCGATTGCGTGCACGCAAACTGGAAACTGCACTTGGAGGACATTCTTCTGATAGTGGGGTTTGCCCTGATGAAGCCTCAACCACAGTCCCGGAGAAGACAGGAAATTCCCCACATTCACAAAAAAGATCTGCAAGCTCGCACACGATCGGACAGAATGATAACGAACTCAGGGAACCACTGCATCAGTGGAACGGATCTATTCCAGCCAGCATACATGACATGAATGCTACGCGTCCGATCACCGAGCTGTCAGATCCGCTGTCCACATGCCTAACACCAACCAATAAAATACTCGGGTCAGAACGAAGATCAAGCAAATCACTGTAGGTTTCGTCAGAACGCAATCGTTGTAAACTTTTCACGAAATTATGGCTACCACATAAAAAAGTTCTTCCTAGTAACCTAGTGACCATTAAGAGAGCCCATCACTCAATTGTAAAACCGTTCTTTTGATTAATATAAACCATTTTTGATACGTTCTTACCATTTGTTCATTGTTGGATCATCAGAACCGACGGAATGTGAGATTGCCCTGCTGGTCGTACAGAACGTCTTCTCTTTCTTACTGCGATCATCTAAAAAGCAAATTGTTAATTCGGCCCGAGCTGGCCAAATTTCACAGCCAAATGGAGCTAAGACACTTAGTAGGCAGCCTCACTAGCTTCAAGCCAAATTTGTATTGTTCCAACATCTTCACTCCACAACCTGTCTCACATTGCGGTGAGATCAGTCACTCATTCATGGAACATAGTTTCTTGATGCATGGTCACCAGCAGGCAAATTTATGTCAGAATTAGAGTCTGTTTGAAATACTCGACGATTAACAGATTGTACTTAGATTTCCCGTCTCGGAACACGGTTATTAATAGAATAGAAAATTGTTCACCACCATAGAGAGTTTCGGAAAAAATACACCGAAGCACAAATCTGAGAAACAGAACACAACATAATGTTCCAGAAGGAGACAGTTGTATCTCGACCATTAGCCACAGCGTCCACGCTTTGTTTTAACATCAACCTACACTAGAGTAAATAAAATGCTAGCTGGAATGGTAATTGCTGATCTCACAACAATCTCCAAACAAACGGTATACTTTTCTTTTCATTTCACTCTGTTTTGTCCGTCAGAGACAATTTTCCAAGAACAATCACAATGGATCAAATTGACGAGGATTTACAGCAAACCGACGCTGATATAAGCACGCGCACGTTAACGAAATCCAGAATCCACAGAACGCCAAGTCCAGGAAATAAGTCCGTGGGTATCAATGATGATAGTGCGATTTATGACGAGCCTAAACGCAGGTCAGAGATAATGAGATCCAGTCCGACAAAGGTGGGCACTGGATCAACGCACGTGAATAATTTACAATACAGACATGTGGCTGAAACTAACAGCCCGGTAAGTATCACGATCTGCTCTATCCATTAATGGATCTTTGACTGTTTCATTAGACACTTGTGCCACAAACATACGAGGCTACTAATTGGTGTAGCGTTACGTGTTACAGGGATCCCTGTCGAGATGCGTGTGGTTTGTATTATTCATTCTCACATTCACAAAAGATCTAACTGTTTGCCGCTTTTGTGCACCAGAAATGATATGGTGAGGTGTAACGAATGAGATATAGCTGAAGAGGGCTGTTGACTTTGTGCTACAAGGCTCCAATCTCCAACAATTACAGCCAGGCCAAAGGTTGCAGGCTAAGATTTGAAAGATGAGTAGGGAGGATGAAAATATAAGGCTATCTACCCTGAATACAGTCACAGAACACTCCTTCACAAGACTGTTCTTAAAACTGGTCGAGAAAAATTCTTGCTAGAATTGTTGTGAAATTTTAATCATCAAGCTAGAATTACTCTGATTTCAATATTGTCCTGTCATATGTATTTTGTGAGGGACGTTCATTTTAGGTAGTTTGCTTCATGAAAGTGAAAAAAGGAGGTCATGAAAACACACATATACTTTCTTCTTACGGATGCTGAACGACGGGCGTACAACTAATGACACCGAATATCGGAAGCAAATCCATTCACTGGAAATGTGGTCCAGTGTGATCAAGTGCAGGAAACAAACCTCACACTGTTTGCGTTCGCGGGATAAAATGCAGCGATTGGCCGTACTGGGTCATCAAGGGTCTAGTATACAACTGCAAGTACAGGCGAACGACAGGCTAAGACGAACCGACGAAATGCGATCCAGTCGACCGGGTTAGTGACTTCGGCGTATTCGGGTAGACGGATTAGATGAAGACAGTGTCACGATGACACGTAGGAATGCCGTATTCACGCGGGTGGGAGAGGGACCGACTGACAAACAATGGTTGAAGGAGACGAAATGGAGCATTTCGAATGTGGGTTGTGAGGACAGCGACGCCAAGCAACTGGTCATACAGGGTTAATGGATGGACCCAGACGAGGTTAGTCGAAAGGAATATTGATATCCGTAAGTATCTTACACCATCCGCCGTGATCTTCGTACAAGTTGCATACAGTGAGCCAGCTCAGCACACCTTGTGGCCACAGCGAGTGCTGTTAATCTTCAGCTATGTGAGCGTCAATCAAACGGACTTCAAATTCTAAATGCTGTCCATACAAATGCACAGTAACTCGCCAGACTACAAACCTCAGATAACGTCCCTTCGATTCACGAAAAATGTATTGGGCATCAGAGTAACTCTATCTTAAACACGCACGTGTAGGGCTTCTTTGACTCTGCATAGTGCACTCTCATCCGCACTCCTACTGACAGTTGAGCTCTGTCACCAGCAGCAAACTTTTCTTGTGTACAGAATGACAAAAAAATATTGAGGCGTTTTTTGTTCATTGATTCTGGCCAAACAGACGACTCAATCTGGCTATGGTAGTCAAACTATCCTACATAATTGTAATGACTAATTATCGAAAACATGTTCGTCACGTTGTCTTTTCTAAACAAAACCATTTCGTTGAAACCTCCTTTTAATACATCACTTATGTAGCTAACTTCAAGCTCAGGTTTGGTACACACATTGCGGCTATTATGTTCACAAAAAGCTAGGTCGTAAGAAACATCCTAGCTAATTGAAAGCCTTTTCAGTCTTCCACACACCTGCCCATGGCCACCTGTCGTCTGCGGCATGTTAACTGAAAAACTGCCGGGTTTTTAACGTGCATTATTTTCTCAACAAGTAATGTTTCCATCTGACACACATCATCTTTGGTTTATCGTTATATTAGGAAGAGTACTTGGAGTCGTTTAACTGTGTCGCAGTTTGTCCGATCTTTCATCAGTTCCACGAATGATGGCCTATTCTTGACGATGTTTTACGCTCCATACCAAACAGTTTCATATCAGAAGTCAACATTCAACCGTCACATTGCACACAATTTTACGGTAGTAGTAAATACATGTCGAGCACCGGAGAAGCCGACTGAATGACCCGAGCTGAACCAGTTTCTTTACAAGTTGATTCGCAAAGTTCGCATCAGAGATAGTGTATATGGCGACTGGCATCTAACTGACTACTCAAAAAAACCGTCAGACAGTACACTGAAGAAAATAGCGAATTAAAAGAGAGGTGTTTGTTACCTAGATCAAGTGACTGAAAGAACCCACTGTGGATAGAAATTTCTACAAGACCGACTAAGGCGTGTTTGCTATTGTTTACTATCGAGCACACCACTATTCTCATCAATAGTGACGACAACAACAACAAATAAATATTTCGGTTAGAAAAATCACGAATCATTGCGTGTAGTAAAAACCTTGGGTTTGAAACTGTAAGGTACTGTGTAGGAAAAACGAGTTGGTTCTAACCGCTTCGTTGTTATTGTAGTAAAGGTTATCGAAGCGAGTGACCACCCACCTAACCTCACTAGTTTCGTCCAGTTCGTTTATTGTGCTGCTGACGAGGTGTTTATTGAACTAAAGAAAGCACACAATGCACTAATTAATCTCTGTACTTTATGACTTAGCATTGCTAATTGAAAATCACCCAAACCTGATCACAACTGTCATATTCCCATGGAAGTTCCAGCGGGCCGCTCGAAGGAAAGAATCACTAGACTCCAGTTTCGCTTTTGTTAGAGCTCGTCACTAGTGCACATCATTGCCACAGCCGGGACAAGAATTCTGGCCATGATGTCCTGAGGCAACCATGTTGACCATTGTACCCTACGCCTGATAGTGGACACGACTGAATTATCATCTGTGAACGCTCAGAAGTTTTGGCTTGTGGGTAGTATTCTGATTGCCGGATATTCTCGAGAGGAGACTTATTAACTGTCCTGTTAACTCCAGTCTATCACCACTCGACTTGCGCCAACTGGAGCGTCTATGGGAATGCGGCTGCGATCACTTATGAGTGGTGTTTAATCTATATGAAAATTAGTGTCCCTCCCTACTCACTGATAATCAAAATGTCGCTCAACAAGTCAACGACTTCTGTGATTTTAACTTGGAGAGAAGTCCTAGTCAAGGAGTGAACGATTAGAGTCAACAGGACAGCTATTTTAACTCTTTTGGAGACGATCGGGCAACCTGACCATTGCTCACAAGCGAGAGTGGTTGAGCGTTCAGATTTGATAATTCGGTCGTGCCTGATGTGAGATCAATGGCGCAGTGGTCAACACGGTTGCCTCATGATTGGAATGGCCGGAGTTCAAATCCCCGTCGTGACAGTGATATATGTACTACCGACGAGCTCCAATGTGAACAAAACTCGAGTCTAGCGCTTGTTTCCGACACAGGCTGGCTTGAAAGTCTATTTGAATGCAAAGGCTGTGATCAATTCGGAGTGGTGTTCAATCTATATGAAAACCAAAATTCCCTACTACTCATCAGTAATTTAGAATTTACTTGCAAGTTCAGCCTTGCTTTGTGGATCCAATGTCTAATCCATCCGCATGAACGTTGCGAACGAGCCCTTGATATCCGACCTCTACTACCTCCTCCAGTTTGCTTGGGTCAAATGGGCCCACTGTATAAACTGCACGACAGCCCTCCAAGTCCACGACCGACAACGGAAACGATAGAAATATACGATATACGTATTTTTGTTGACGGATGAGGTGTTCTCTCTTGCGCTCTGTAGTGTAGTTGCTCACTGTTGACCAGGCGATAATAAAGCTCTGGTTTACCAGAACCTTGACTGACCAGTTTGGGAGGGTTGAAAAATGCTTCCAGGATGAAGCATCTGCAGTCACGCAGGTCGATGTTTAAAAACGCTATTGTGCATAGCAATGTTTCGCAGTATATGGCAGTCCTGTATCCATGAGATTATTGACGCTTACCCTTTATGAGTATCCAAAGCTTCTCAACTTTCATTCCCCATCAGTCTGTACTTACTCACTAATCCACCGTTTTATGGATTACTACCACGGTCAACGATAACCCCAGACATAATATTCATGGGTACACTTCAAAAGTTAAAATTAATCCAAACAACAACGCACTACGTCTCACAAGGTATATGGTTCCCAGCTAGGAAACGGTTAGTCTGTTCCAGGTCAGAAACTGTGGTTTTGTAGACAACATATGATGGTTGTACGGGGCACAACTAGATAATCTTGAGGGCAATGCTTACGGTCGGGGCTAAGTTGCAGCTTGTTTTTACTCCGTTAATGTGGATGGACGTAGTACACCTCGGTGGTGGCCACCCGCAAAAGAGTTTAGTCTCGTAACGTTAAGGGTTGTTGATTCGACTCCCCATTCAAACTATCTCTATCTGATGAGTAGTGTGGCAGATTTGTGATTTTAGCTGAGATCCAATTGTGAAAATTCAGGGCTTTGGCTGGGTTCGAACCAGCAACAGACAGAGCATGCCTATCTGATTAATCCACACAAGGACGAAACTAGTAGTGAAGTGTCACTTTATGGGTGAACATTGACAAGGATTAAGCAGGTTTGATCTGATCTCACACTAGTTGCACCGATATATTCACACACAACGCCAACTCGTGGAGGACATCAGTATGTCAGTGGATGAGTCTGATGACAGCAAATCAATGCATACAGACAACATATACTCACCGCACTGATAAAGACAAGTCTGGTATTTATGAATTGCTGATGTGATTACGTGGGTCAACTGAAACTGGACAAAAGTCATGATTCTGAAATCACTGTTAACCACATCAGGTGGTGAATTAGCGGGTGACAACTGACACATTAGAGTGACAACCAAAAACAAACAGATTGCGATATCAAACATGTTTAATACAACAAATCACCACATCCCCTCTCTTGATCTCGAAGTAACACCGATTCGTATCAGTTGTTGAGATTATCAGGTGGGTATCATATATATATATATATATATATATATATATATATTAGTTAACCTTCACACTAGCACGCAGTATCGGAATGGCACGTTTAGTTAGTGTGAGTAAGGTGGTGTGTTTGGCTGGAGAGACTGTACCTTCAGACAGCGGTTTCATAACGCTGTGCATTCTTACTAACATCCCCCAGTCTCGTTTTCTTTTATTTTGCTTACAGTAGTTTAGTCGGTGGTAGTTTGAGGTCAGTTGATTCCATGTCAAACGTTATCACGTGAGAGTTTTATTCAGTAACAATTTCAAATTTATCGCCGAAAAACCAGACTGAAAGTTGCAAAACAAACGCGTATTTCTCGGATGTGCACCAGAAACTCATCGGTGGAGAACATTTCATGTACATCGTGTATGGTCAGTGGCCGAATAACCTCATGAGCTGGTGTTCAGATTTGGTTACACTAAGAAGTTGCACTAGTTGTGAGCCATAACAAGGGAACCCAAGTTTAGTGCTTCGTTCTGACCAGAATTTCACCTGATTAAAAACTGACTATGTGAATGGTTTTCGCTGTTAACACGCGACAGTTTGTGAGTGCCTTAATCTTCCACTTATCATTACACCGAAAAAATGGATGCATCTTGTTAACCTCAGTGGTCTTAGTTTTCAGTAACAGAAGCTCGACATAGTGGAAGACTAACGAAGAGTTTCTTTGTAGTCGTCCGTAGGTTTGCACTGTTTTCTCATTGTGGCTGAAAGTGTGACCAGTATGCAAAGAAATTAGTTAGTGGTCAAGTAACTCAATTTTGTGGCACCAGTTTGGTCTAACTTGTTTTCATAATCTCAATTTGGCATATATATATATTTCTTTAGTACCTGACTAGCCAACGAAATATATTACTGTTATGCGTATAGTAAGATATAGTGCTCTCAAAATCACACATTTCAAACAGTTGTTCACTTCAGCCTTCATTTTAACTAGCCCTACCTTCAGTTTGCAAAACCTGCTGGCCTAGAGCGTAAAAGTCCGGCACCCGTAGACCGTAAACAACACAAACTCGGTTCGGTCGTCAGTACCTATACTGAACTTCATCAGAAGTCGACCAGAGGCCGAACTACGCAGCAGCAGATCGAGTCCTCAGAATTGGCAATCAAGAACATTCGTCGCCTTCAGTCACCGTTACACCAACGATGCGGCAGCGAAGCGGCGGCGCCAAAAAACGGTCGTTCTGATCACAACTGGGTTAGTCTAGCATCCTCCTGTTTAACAAATGTGTTAGAGCATTCACAGTTTACCCGCTGATTACTTCAGTTTTGGTTTTCTCAAGCTAGGTTAAAGTGTTGCTTGCTTGTAAAATTTGTCTGCTTAGTAAGTGGTCTGGAAATTCATTATCGTCAGCCAATTTATGCCTACCCCAAAGCAGACACTCTACGACTGATTTCGTCCTTTAATGTCATCAAGTGGAGACAGCCCGTATAGACGATCGAACTGCGTTACGAGCCTCATCTGCTATCCACTTGGATGCTAAGATGAAAAAACGCCTAGTTTTGCCTTTCAAAACCCAGCAGACTGTGAGTTACAGACACTGTATTTCGGCGTAAGGCAACAAAGCTGGTTAAACTAATACTTTTTAAGCGAGATAAGTTTAAAGAAAATTGTACTAACTGCTAATTTATTGCAAACATCCGCTTGTTTTGACGAAACAGGAGGACATGAACATAAGTGTTAGAACCCGCTGACTTCAGAAAGAAAGCTGTTAGACCTTGACAAAAAGAAGGCTTGTGAAATCAATTCGTGAGCAATATAGCCAGTGTGCGTAAATGAGGATATGCACAAACTTTCTAGTTAATATCTGCAGAGTTGACGGTGAATATCGCCGCTTTAATCAATACAGTAAGGCACATGTGTAAGCAACCTATGATCAGGTGTAATGAGAATCTTTGAAAAGCTGTTCCGTAGTCAGAGGACATTTTGGCTCAGTTTGTGTTGAAAGTGCCAGAATATGCGGTAAAATTAGTGATCTTCTAGCCAGTTGGTAACGAGGCAAATACACACCTTGTCGTTTTCCAGAGTTAATGGTATATGCATAAATAAGCATCAGTAGAAAATTCAGCACGCAGTTGATTTTAAACTACAGTGTGTGATATTGTGTCATTAGGAGCATCATTCTCAAAACACTTTGTCAAAATGACCAGTTTTGCTGTTAGAATGGGTCTTGTCAGGATAGCGGGTACAGAGTAAGAATAACGTGAATAATCATTTAACATTTACCTGAATGTTTAGTCAGAGGAAGTGTCAGTCGTTTCATTTCTCGTTTAGATTTATCATTTCCACTATGGAGCTGGTGTGAACACAGTCAACTCAGCATAATTTAGGAAAGTTTCAATGCTTTGCTACTCTAGCATCTCGATTCACTCTCGTAAAAATTACATGAGTAGCATGCCTGTCTCGTTTTCTAACGGATTTGCTGTACATCTGTAGCTAACCCCTGAATCCATTGATGGTACAGCTAACAATACAGTTGAATAGTGTATTGTTCAACTGAATACCGAAATGTAGTATTGAGGTGTATGGAGACGTTACTCAGTAGTGAAAAATGAACGTCTAAAAGTGTGCCATATGGGTTCCATAACCTCTACTCATTGTTAGCAATGATACGTAACTTGAGTCCGATATCAAAGCAACTCACAGACCAAGGCCTAAAATCAGCAGCACCTTAATACGATCGGATGAAAAGGACAGCCATGAGCGACAAAACACTGGGTTCAGGTCAGTGCGCATAGACCTTTCTCAGCTATCATGATAAATTACTCTTCAACGTGTGTCTCCAATATACCGGCTACATATACTAGGTTGCCTCACCCAACTGGCGGCGTGTTCTACAACTGGATTTTACCGTGATCCGTTTTTAGCTTCAACTACTAAGCCAAATTCATTACGCTGCTTACCGGTGTAATGAAGCGGATGGACGTTGAAATGCACATGTAATTTTGTGGAACTCGACGGTAGTAAGTTTGCGAACCACGTGAGACGAGTCTACGCATCACCATTTACATAACTGGTGCCCAGTGATCATTAATGCAGCGCCTTCTTGGAACCGGCCTATGAAAGTAAGCACAGCCGCTAGGGATCAGGAGACTAGTAACCATAGAGGACAGCCAAAAATGTTATATTGGAAATGAGGTTAAGTCTTCAAGTCTGGAAAAGCATAGTATACCCGTTTTTACTGAGCGGCGGTCAACCAAGCAGCCACTGACGCACTTAGAGTATTACTCGTAAGAATTTTTCCTATGCGCTTGCTTTGAAACTGATCAGCAATAATTGGTTTAATTCTTCTGATCGTTTCACCTGATGTTAGCAGAAACTACCTAGTTTACTAATGAAGTTGAGTCGTATCGTTGCTTTGATGTGCAGCAAACAAGTTTGGTTGCTGAGCGTTTCTTCAAAAGGTTTCCGTTTAATTCGGAATGCGCCGCTGTAAGTTACTGGAGGTTAATTTTCTGATATCATGACTACTGCTGCAGTCAAAATAAAATTTCATCCAATGATTTTCTTTCCAGTGTATACAGACGTAGAGACTGCCAATCAAATGATATTACCATACAGTGAGATAGCAGATCTGATCCCGTCACGGACTGAATCAAACACATCTGCAGCACTGGATCTGTCAGCGACTTACTGAGTAGTATCTAACGTTACCCCTTCATCTCTGTTAGATTCCTCTCATGTAATATCTGTCCAGGTCTGTGCTTTACAGATGACATTAATCTTGTGCTTGGTGGATCAAAGATATGTTGGAAATAGTCATCGTAGTCTCGTACGGTTGCCAGCAGGTGATCCTGCCAAACCAAACTGATTCCAACGTCACACACAATTCTACTCTTTAACAAAGCCTATCCATTTATCACTGTTTCTGGTGTGTATTTCTGATATTAAACTCTCTCACTTTAGTAAAATATTTGAAAAGTTTGTGGTTTGTTAGCTGACATAAACGGCAGGACAACAATACATTCTGACACAATGATTATGTGAAAAGAAGTGAACAACTCCCAAACGACTTTATGTTGTGTCCAAGGACGGAAGATGTGGACATTTTAAGATAAACGCTCAACCTTACGCTATAATGAAGTGAAGTGACTGAAAAACTAGTCACCTAATCACAGAAGGAAGTGAGACTTATAGTGTGATATGAATTCAGTAATGGTTGAACTTGTTTTGAAGGAACTTGGCTCTTGTTAAGGACTGGTGACGACGACTCTGTCCTTTAGACAGTAAGATCAACTAAGTTCCTTACTAACCAACAAACTCGTCACTGATGAGTAGNAGTCTAGTGCTTGTTTTCGAAAGGGGCTGGCTGGAAAGTCTATCTAACTGCGGTGGCTGCGATCAAATGTGAGTGATGTTCAACTTGAAAAAAACTCGTCACTGTTGAAACATCTTATGAAAACTGTTTCTTTTCATAATATTAGTTCATTAATTAGACCAGTCCATCCAGTCTCATTTTTATTTGTTTGTTTAACTAGTATGATCACTATTTGGAACCTACACGTTCAACAATCACCAAGAGCAATGAAAAAAGCTCGAGTGAATCGAAACAGATAATCGACATGCCTTTGAGAAGAATACATCTTCCAGCAGACAAACAACAGAAGATTCGTACAACTGACGCAGGATATGACTGCCATGTCAATGATAAGTCCCAATCTCGTAACCACATCACAATGCAACATATCAGCTCACGAACCTCACCAAATAGATGTTTATATCTGGAACGGAGCTCAACTGTTTTGGGCACCAAAAAAACCCATCATACCGAACAAAGTTTGCCGCAGTGTAAAGAAGAACCCACGTATCACGATGAAGTGCCTAACGGGAACCAAAGTGAGCTGATCT
Organism: Paragonimus westermani; assembly: GCA_008508345.1. Classification (NCBI taxonomy): domain Eukaryota; kingdom Metazoa; phylum Platyhelminthes; class Trematoda; order Plagiorchiida; family Troglotrematidae; genus Paragonimus; species Paragonimus westermani. The sequence goes on from QNGE01002356.1 coordinate 86,134, forward strand.
CAGTTAAATACTTCCTGGTATTTGTCTCTTCTCGTGGTGTGTGCTTTCTTCAGGTGAGTGCACACTTTAGAGCTGAAGTCGAAGTACTGAATCTTCCACGATAACTTCTGTTCATGAAGTTCAGCTTCGTTTTGTTAACCAATCAACAAACAAACAGTGTTACTTTGTGGTGCCTTAATTCACAGGAAACAAGATTTGTTTGCAAGAAGGATTGAATATTATAAACCAGGCAGTGGATGAACAAATGAACTAATCATGGGAACCACAGAGACCTAATTGTGTGAATCATTTATAACCAGTCGCTTAGATGTTGGAACTCAGTACCACAAATACATACACCACCAAATCACAATTTTTCAATATTCTTTTAGTAAAACTCTACGACGTATTATTACAGGTCACAAAATAACCTACACTTGTGTCATATATCAAAAACAATATCCGCTTAACTTAATGCTGATCGGATGAATATGACCTCAGTCAGCAACGTTACTGACGTATGTTTCATAGTTGTTCTGATATCTAAATACGTTTAACTGTTTGTAATGTTCTAGTGAAGCGGAAACCCGTTTGGTTAAAGGTTTGAACCTAACAACATAAAATAACCAATGTTTATTTACTGGGCCCAATAATTAAAAATTGTACCACCTCATCATAATTGGCTTTCTAATTGAATGCGCACTGATAAGTTTGAGTTCCAGCAAGAGCACTCAATGAGCAAATGATTTTTCAACCTATCGAGCTTGTGTGAAAATTGCGTTAAACCTAACAGTATGTAAACAGTATGAAAGTGTTTAATTTGCCCAATCTACAATGCTTTGGCCTCAATTTGTCGCTTATTAGCAATGTTAAAACCGTGCGTAGCTATAATGACTTCCAATTCTAAAAATCTAATTGACACTGCAAGAAAACCTTGTCGTTCATTTGGTTTACGGTCAGAACACCATCGGAGAAACTTGAAGTGTCTGACTTTAGTCGAAGAATTGTTCAACGGCTTTAGTGACCCATTCAGTGTATTGTAATGTTAGCTGTAAATCAATTGTTACACTCAGACGACACAAATTACGGTACGAGTTCATTTTGAAAACTTTCGTCAGTCGCATGTGTGTGACTAGCATGAAAAAACCGACAAATCAAATGAAACGATCACAATCACAAAGAGTGAAAGTCAGTAAACAAAAACAACTGACTACCAGTCTTTGTATGCCGTGAGTTTAGCCATATGTAACAATCACGATCCAGTCCGGTTTGTACTTTCAATCGTTTCATCTAGGTCTTATTTGTTTTGTTTTCATACTAGTCACGTTTATAACTGACGCGTGTGTGTGAAACGAATTCTTGTCGTAATTAGTGTCTTCTGATTAATGTATTCAAATGGCTCAGAGAGGCTCAATTTTTCAATCGCTGTGCTGATTGTTCTCATAGTGATGGCGTCGGCAAAATGGCTCTCGTTAGACGATTAGGTATCCGACCCAGGTTTCACGATATTAATTAACGAAAATCGCATTCATTCTAATTTTCAAACCATGCGGCTTAGTTTTGCTTGTCCCAGCCAGTCAAAATGTAGTTTGACATTGTTGGTTTTTTACGTGAACTATTAGACTAATGGTGTTCAACTTCATGTGTTGAAATTAGCATGCATTTTGTAGATATTTCCCACACGTTTTAACATATATACAGTGTGTGTATCGTAATTTATATATTACACAGCGAATATCTTCCACACAAGTGATCAACGGGTCACGTGTTGCGATCCGTTAATGTTATGTTTATGCTCGTCCATGACATACATCACACAGTCATCCACATAACGTCATTGTGTGTATACGTAATTTCACTAACTTTCACGGACTTGTTTGTTCTCAAAACCAAAAATGACGGGCTCAGTGCCACAAATTACACAGATGTACAGTCCGCGTCAGCACCTTTTCGACATAAGAATTCGGGTAGTGTTTTGATAAACGTTATCTCTGTGAATGACAGCAACTCCGGGTCTAAAAGGGGCAACGGTGTATGACATTAGAAACTCGTGATGTAAAAGGTCATTCAGAAGGACTAGATCTGTAAGTTTTCAAAGAAGACACGAGGCATTCTGATCGCTGTTCAGACCGACCACCTATACAAAATAGGCTCTATACTCGCGGATGAACGACAGTTCAAGCTGAATCGCAAATCACATATTAACGCTATAACTGTAGAACACATGGAAACGGTTTGACGAAACTTATGTTTGCACCGACACATCACTGAAACTCCTTATCAACGGCAGAATCCAGCCACTAGTCGCAAAGGACAAATCACAAAGGAAAACCACCCTGTTGATATCTATTTCTGCCACCAACAATTTTGCACACCGTAAGCTGGCATATTGGCTTGCGAGTTCCTTCAGACCAATTTTTAACACATAACGTCTCTGAGCAAAACACTACCTTTAATTTGCACAAATTCTAAAATTTGTTTTTAAACTCAAAAAGATGCAGCTCACCATATGACAATAGATTTTTCGCGAGATTTCATTTCTGGTCGACTTTTTCTTCTGTGCCTACGTTGATCATTTGAAGTATCCTGTGCTAATTTGATATGGGTGTTTTTGAACCCGATAGGCAGTGTAACGGTAATCAACCTTTTAAGCGCCATTCTGATTGATTTCCTCTCAGATGGGATATATAATAACATATCAGTCTACTTCGATTGGGTCATTTTATATGAGCGTTATTTTGCAAGCTTCTACCTACAACCTTGTGCATATTGCCTTCCTTTTTTGGCTAACAGACTTTAACAGAAGCTTGCATTTCTAGGCATTTCATTTATTAAGCGTCACGATTGTTCAGTATTTTGCCCCATCTATTGAAAATACGATACAAAACGTTTATTATTCGTGGCTGTCCTCAGTTGTGCTTATAACATACAAGCACAACCGCATGTGAGTTCTCTTTCTTCGAGTGAGACAGGTTTGTACCTTGGACAGTGTAAGCTACAAAGAAGAGTTTTTGAGAAAAGTCATTCTCTTTAAATGCAAACTTTGGTTTTCCACGGTCAGTATACACAAAATATTTGAACGCACCTCCATGACAGCCACAAATGGCATGTAGTCGTCAATCTGTTTTCGCGACCTGCTCTGAAACTCGCATATTTTATGACTGGCCTATATGTATTACCCCTAGCCAGAAGAAATTTTGGTGATTCAAATTATTCTGGACCTCACTTAATCTACTAGTTCACTAGAAGCTGTGTTGATGCACTTGTCGAACAGAACGGATAATATGCTAGTGATTGAATGAAGATCTACCGTACTGATTGTTGGAAACGTCGACGAAACAAACATCAGTAAGTCAGCTTTAAAACGGGAACCCGTCACCTTCGAGAACAGTAGACGAGATCGATGCCATTATCTTGTTCATTAATTTCTTGTGCAATGGAGCTATGAGGTAACTAGCACACACTGAGAGGTTGCTGATCACAAAGCACAGCTTAGCTTTGCGTCCCGATGGTACTGACGCAACCAGTGTTACTTACGTGTTACTTCCGTCATTCCTTTTAGAGTGGAAAACCCAGTCCGTTAATGTAACAATTTTGGTGTTGTTATTCATCCAGAAATGCATTGTCTGCTTTCCGCCTACGACCAACGGCAATAAAATAAGCTTTGGAACTTGGCACTGTCCCTCTTCTTACCGTGTGGCTTAATCGTTCTGAATCAATTAGGGGAGATCATGACTGATTTGACTCTGTCGAATTTTAAGCCTGTTCCATGAATTACAAGACTTTTGTTCCTCAAAAATTAGGGTGTGCACCGAGATAATCGGTGTTTGGTACCACAGCATGTGAATTTCATATGACAAATAATTGTACAAAATAAGAGGGTCACCAGGTTAGTTCTAAGTTTGTAAACTGTGACTTAAAGAATTTTGTCTTCCGCAGTGTGGCAAGAAATAAATGAAGAAGCATATCACGTCGTTTCTTGATAAATCGGCAGCTTTTCCGGGGGAAATATTGACGATTTTTACAGTATACTGATTTGTTTTAGCACTTGATACACAAAACTACCTGTGGACTGCAATCCGTACATTTCACTACGATGCGAAGAGCAGAAAAAATTTGGATTTTGACTTTGGATTTTATTTGCTATGTAATAAGTGTGCATTGTTTCTGTGAACTGACATCCAAAATGTGATTCCTCACTCGCTAGGTTTGTCTGACATTTATGTTTTCAACTTTTAGTGACTGGCATTGCTACCAGTAAGAAGAATTAACTGAGTAGCCAATGATATACAATCGTGAATTTTTCTCGAGGAACAATCCATTGTAGAGCAACATAGATCTTCAACAAGTTAGAAAATGTATATTCTATTTTAGATCGCGCAATTTTTGTGTTTAGTTCCCCTACCAATCGATTCGTTGACCAGCGAACTGAAACTGCCGGACAAAACCACGTTCTAAGGTCTATTTTAGAAAGTTATCCTAACTGGGGAGGTTAATAGGTCCACTTCTCAACTCGATGGAAATTACGGCTTCAAAGGTAAGCATCTAACATCTCTTTCTGTCTCCCAGGGCTCCGAGCTTCCGCCATGTACAGGAGCCATGAAAGTGGGCCTACAATCATCCTACCCTACTCTAAGAACAACTGTAAATATCATATGCTTAACAAGAGAATAAGAATGCTTAAATGCGTCTGGTAAAACAATTGGAAACTACAGAACACAAGTGTAGGTTTCGGTGAACTAGGTCCTAGGTAATTTAGTGCGGTTTATGAAACAACAGTCCCAAATGTTTTTGAAAACTATCATTGGGGTTTTGAACCTGTAAAGCAGTGAACTAAAGGTGAAGGAGTATTTTCAAATTGTTACAACTCTCATCTCTTGTGTAGACCTCTTTCGTTGTCGATCATCTGTAGCTGGAGAACTGACCACCGAATCCTCTCAGCGTCGCACGGTTGAGCCCAGCAGGGGACTTGAACCAATACGATGGTATCAGATACCGAAGAAGAAGAAGGATGAAGTAAGTCATCACATGAAATCTCAAATGAGTCTAATGCAATGTGGTTCACAAATATTAGAGTTATGCGATTGCAGGCTTTTCCGTCGGTGCCAAAACGTGTTGTATCACTTCCAAGTTTTACTTCACAAATTCTAAACTTTGTCCTAGGATTTGTAATCCGCGTTCTACTGTTACAAGTTAATGTAAAATAAACTCCTAGGATTGTAGAAGGACTCTTCAGTTTATGGTCTCCTTCCTGATGTATTGTTTTATATGTCTACGGTTGACTGCACAGATAACTATGGTATTTGCGTATTCCAACTGAATTCATTAAGATGATGCATACTGTAAATTTCATTGGACGGATACGGAGTTAGCGGCATGTCGAATTTAGCTTATATTTCGATGGAATCTTTTACAATGCGCCCATATTGTGCACGTGTACATGTACAATTACTAAGGGGAACGCAGTATACTTCCCTCTCTAATCAGTAGCCCTTTTTGTCTCTAGCTTGCCATTAATTTTTTCCTGACGAGAGTGCGAAATCGGTAACCAAAAAACAAATGTGATCCACCAGCCAACTTCAAAAATGTCTTTGCTACTGGAAAGATACCGAAATATGCCCGTTTTCGTGATTTGAAATGCATGAATTCAATAATGACAAATACAACTGACTCCAGATTTGTACTATTTATTGGTTGAGCTGAATGTGATGCTCAATCAAACGGGGTTTGCGAAACACATGACTGTTTCATATTTCGTTACTAATAAGTAGTGTGGCAGATTTATGAATTTAGATGAGACCCAACTAAGAGAAGTCACGGCTTCGGCTGGATTCGAACCAGCGACAGATACAGCATGCCTCAAAGCGGCAAGCGCTCTACCAGCTGAGCTACGAAGCCACACCGGGAGCTCGAAAATTTCACATTTGGACTCTGTTACCCACCCGTCCCACTGTCTCATATGGAATCCACCAAATGATTCAGGGGATCGACTGCCCCGGCAGGATATCTCAAACAGTTCATGCTGGAATCCACCAACGCCACTGCTGAGCATAGAAATTGTATTACTAATAAGTGTTGCATATTTGTTGGATTTTTCTAGTGAAATTTTAGAATGTCGCCACACTACATTGTGAAGATATAACCCATAATTATGAAGTCATGATGTTGTTTGTGTGCTGAGACTATATGCAGTGATCTGCTTGAGCAACCACTACGATTAGCTGATCATAGGTTAAGCTACATAGCAATATGTATATAATCAGCGCGGATCGAACAAAATAGTCCTATCTCAGGAAACTGCCCAGAAACTTAAACCAGAGATGATGCTTGGTGAATTCTTCTATCATCAGAAGCATTAACAACAACAGTAGACTGGTGGCTGAAAATGACGCTTACGTGCCGTATATCAGCAAGAGGCAGAAAAAACAGGATGACCTTAGTTTACGAGTAAAACATAGGACTTCATTTTATTTGTTACCGACTATCAACACATCCGAGTAAGACACGTGATGCTCAATTCTATGAACTTCACGTGACAAACGTTCTACTGTGTGATTTAAAAGATGGAGTTCAGTGACTTCGAGAAAGTATCGTATAACCATTATTACCACACTGTTCCTCAGTTAATATTTACGCTGAACGTCATGGAACAGTTCGAGTAATAAGTCCGTCACTGATGGATCACTATCAATTGTCACGGTTTGCTCGCCACAGTCCGTTCATGCAGTATACTCGTCGGAAATCGTGGTCTGCGTTTTCCTACTGTCTAGTAAAAAACGCGAGTCTTTTGCAGGAAGTAAATACGAAAGATGGAACAAGAAACAGGACAGTATGGTGGTAAGAATTTAGCCGTCACCTTCAAGACCATCTGTTTAACCATCGAGTTCATAAACGGCCCTTAACAAGCACACATATCTTCTTAGGTCAAATCAATTTTTGGGATTTCATTCATAGACTGCTAACCCCTCGTGCTGTTCTGATGTATTTAACCGCAGGGCACTGCGTTGGTCGTTCACGTGGAGCCTAATGGGGCTGCGCTGTATCGCTACGCAAATCACACACTTTTGTAATCCAGGGTAACCAGGATACCTTGTAAATCATTGTGGCCTATAACAAACAGGTTTACTGTGCGTGTTTTTAGTTTCTATATCGGCTTGGTTACATGGTATACCTGACCTTCTTTAAGGAGTAATCGTACGGACTAAAACGTTCAAGTATAAACTCCTCAATCATTTGCAATATTCTGAGTTTTGTGAAGTAAAACTCCGCTAACTTCAACCAACTCCTTTTCTCTTCGTTTCGTTTGAAAAGTATTTGGCCAGAGACATAGGCACCCCTGTTGGAGAAGTCATAAACGACAGCACTGTTAGGAACTTTGTTCAAAAGTCACTGACTCTGGTTCCAAACGGATTGGTGGATTACGATAACTACAACAAAACGCCTCATGCACCTCCCAGTCGTTGTAGGCATGCGATTCAGCCGAACGAATTATCGTATGCCGAACACTTTCGACGACACAAATCGCCGGCGATGCAACAACAGTCAGTAGCACCTAGTCGTACTCCGCAGCCGCCAACAGATCAATACAAATATGCAGTAAGTTTCACAACACAGTCGATTGCATTTTCCCCTGAAAGGAGTTAAAACAAGACCTGTCAGTCAGTCTAACGTACGGTTATTGTAGGTAGGTCATCTTTTTGCATCCCCAATCCTAAACTCCATAATACATGGAAATGGTTTGACTCATCTTACAATGAATAGCTCAGTTCAAAAAATGTTCATTGTAAACTTGAATAAGATTATTCGTGGGATGCTTCCGACACTGCCTACATCTACGTTGTTTACTAACAAATGTACGTGGAACACAGTCATATTAAATGCAATTGTTCAAGAGAACGGGCTACATAGAATCATATGTGCACGCAAGTGTAGACGTTTCTCGTAATTTGTTGTTTCAGCACGCTACACTACTAAGAAGACAGGAAATTCACGACGTATCAAATAATTTATCCAACTTTTTGTATCCTGGCATCGTTCTGATCTTCTGCATAAGCACGCTATTAGAAGGTTATTTTTATGAAACTGTGATTGTACACGTGTGGCCTTTAGTTGATTTTCCGATAAAGATAACACTTACCTATCTGCTTTCATCTTAACTAGAAACTGTATATCCGCATCTTTCAAATTCTCAGTAGTGTATGCTTCAAAAGCACCACTACCGGTCAGGCTTTAATTACTTAACTGTGCAGTCCAGCCATCATTTATTCAACTTAGTGGAGCGTATACAAATTGATGTTGATTTGCCGTCCGTTCCTCTATCACAAGTTCGACGTTTACATGGGCCAACCTGAATGTGTTTATTAACCTCGGGTCCTTCTGCGTGCTCCCAATGATGGCCTGGCCGATTGTACTGCAGGGAGTTCGCCATGTATTGCACTGGTCCCAGGGCTTTGAAAAACAACCTGTGTGCACACCATATATATGTCTTTTTCGTCTAAAAATTATCAGGTGATAAGACAAGAAGACCAATTAAACCATGGTATGGCAAACAGAGCATAAGTACGTCAGAATCCCAAATCGACCTGTCCTCCCGTCACAGTCTCACTCTCTCACTAACCACATTTTCCTTATCACCATTAAGCAAATAGCAGTTTCTGTGGTTGCTGCCTGACGGTCAAACAGTCATGAGGAAGGCCTAGCTTGGAATTATGAAATCACTACCATACACTTGCACATTAAGTTAATGTAGCTTGCAAATGCGATCAAACCATAATTTGCATGAAAGCTAAAAGACTGCACGATTCACAGTTTTTAATGTTCTTGGCTGAGATTTTCAATGGACTACGTTGAATTGGAGGCACTTTTTATTGAAGAAAACTATGATCCATAAATCCTAACTCGTGAATAGCTGTTTTTAACTTTGCGCTCATTCTTCATTCAATCACTTCACACCCCACGTTAGCAAGTAAGCATAAACAGTTATGATGAAGGAAATTGAGCATATTTACATTTTCAGAATAGAAGTTAAGGAAACCAGATTGAATCTTACAAACACCAACACTATTTAGTGATTCGTCACAGCTGACAATTAGATCGCTTCAGCTAACCTCTTATATTTAAATTTTCACGCACAGATTATTCCACTTCATTTGCCCATGAAATGTTTGCAAACTAAATACCAAGCTCGGTGAACCACCAAACATGGAAATCGTCAACCCAAATCACCAACTCCGTCACTATTTTCAACAATTACAAAACCAAGTTCCAACTTAAATACTCAGGTACAACTAAAGAAGATCAAAGATCCTAAAAGTTCAACATACCCAGAAGATACTGATCACGTTTCACTGACGATATGCGTCACACACCGCGTTCTTCGCAAGAGTAATGATATAGAAGAACCATACTGGTGAAGTGATACACAAAAGAAACGTAATATTGCATCTGTCTGCTTGAATATTAAACTGCCGTTTTAGATGTGGACTGTTCGCTAACTAACCAGCTTGTACACTCTGCAGTGTTCTCATCTCCCCAGCTGGACTCGTACTCGGCCGGTCGATTTAAATCAAAAACTCGGCTATGGTAAAATACGCTCTCATTGGGGTGCACGCGTAACTTCCATCAGATTGTTTTGCTCAATGAAGCTGTTTTTAACTCGCCAGTTCTGTTTTGAGACACAATTTTTTAATGTCGTGTGACTTCAGTTCAAACATTCTATCAGTTGGATGTGCTCATTTTGCTTGTAGACCAGTTTACCTCGAGTTTCACAACCATAGTCTGTCACTGAACACTCACGGACGCAAGATGCACCATGTGGACAAACATTTCAACCGGTTACCTGTAACACACCAAATTCTTGTGGTTTACATGACTCAAGCCCATACTTTTGTGGATCTCCACTTCAAACGTAGTCGAATCATTTCTCAACACTGCATTTTGTCTCCTTTACTCCCTACCTTAAAGTATAACGTGGAAGTGGGCGTACAAACGTTCAAGTCAGTAACCGCGACATCATTAATCGGGACATTCACCTACCCAATTATTTTAATAATAAACTTATTAGCGTCCGTTGTTTGTCTTAGTTGTGATCATGCCGTATATTACTAATGATCAAAACATAAATCAAGCTTTTGTTAGTCTATCAGCTCCAACACAGCAAGGCCGGTCATAAAGTCAAATATATGATTATAAATGGTTCAGGTGGTAGGACAATAATTTCGCCTAATTTCCCAATTCTTTGAGACATGGTTATATTTACCTGACAGCCTGAGGTAGCCGGTGTCCATTTTAAAAGCTCAGATGCTTAGAGGTAACCACAGTCGGTCTTGCTGTGTAGTTCGTTAGCTAATTAAGTGGGTGTACACAGGTTGTTCAGAGCACAGCTGACGCTACTAAACAAAGGAGCCGAAACACAGTACTACACTAAAATGTGTAAGTAGACAGTTATTTACTGTCATTGCAGAAATCGACATTTGTACGTAGTGAGATTTATTGAAAGGTGTATTGTGCCTGTTTTTGTCAGATCAGGCAAATTTGTGCACTGCGGTCTGTTGCAATAATTACTGATGGTTGACCAAATGAGGCATAGAACAATCAAAACAGTGAATCTGCAACCAGGTTACGGATTAACTGTCCAGTCAGAAATAGTCAAGCGGCTCGACATAATAGCGTAGAGACGAAACGAGTTTACGGGCGCACCAGCATATCAGTACATTATCGACTGTCTCACCTTTCTTGTCGCCACTGGACAAATTTTGAGAAACAACACTGATGGGTACGATATTTTGCACACCCTTTATACATCCGAACAATTATATATGACACTGAGCACATATGTACACTGCCAGTTTATAAGGAGAACACTACTTTACAGCAAACCGTCGTTAATTGTCCAATGTTTCTATCGCGAGCTTACGTTTATCGGCCTCGATTTCAAGGGATTTTTCTTATTATTGACTCTTTCCATCCCTCATCCCTTCTGTTATCTACCGTCAGTTGGCAGTGACCAGTTGTGGCAGCTGTGTTGAGATATTCCATTGGTCTTCTAAATAATCGCGTTTCCAACTTATTCACTCATCCCGCCTTTATAGCATACCAGATGCTTTAACCGGTTTTCATTCAATAGTTATATCCTTTCTGTTCACACTCAGGTGGAAGCAACAAGTCGACGCTTCCCCTCAGCTCCACTAAACACAACCACATCAATGTTCAATCTCACTCAACGTGCATCCCCGTCGCCTATTCCAGTGACTCGGCTGTCCACTTCGGCGCTCAAAATAGCCACTTTTGGAAACAGTGCTTCGCATCCCTGCTTCACACCACCTCCACCACCTAATCAACCATCTCTATTGCACAATCAGCCAACCGAGACGTTGGGTCAGTTCCTACAAGAGTATCAGACGCGTGCGCGGCTGCCCGGCCGTAGTGTCTCGGTGGGTAAAACTTCTTATGAGCAGATGGCAGATGAGGGCACTTGCTACAGATCGCACACCACATCCAGTTTTCACGATCAGAAGCCAACGTTCAACAAGCTGAATGAGCATGACACATTCCAAGAACGCTATGTATCACTAATGAGTGAAACAGATTGGGCAGCGAATCGGTCTTCCAAGGTCAGTTGGAAACAAGTTAAACTCTCACATTAATCCACTAGAGGAAAACAACATAGCACAAGCAATTCTTTGTGAGGTGACTAACATCAGTTTTAAGTGCACCGTTTCGAACACTCCCCTAAATTAGTTGTCAGGCTACGGATAGTTTTTATAGCGAAAATAATTTAATCCGATTACTAGTGTTGTGACCGCAGGAAACACTTGGATCGTGAAGTTGTTTATTGCACGAAGTCCCTTACAGTTGGTGTGGAAACATACGGCTGGCGGCATCCGATTCGGATTAGCCTGTCACAGTGACCGAAGCCAAAGGACGCCTGCGCTTATATATCACTGCAACTGGCTTGCGCTGCACCAATTGCAGTTCCACCAACACACCACATATCCAGTGTAAACCCGAAGGAATAAGACCGGGAGGTGTGCCAGTGGGGCCTTTCTGTCCAGCCGGCCAATGCTGGTTAGCCACTTGATTGGCTAATAAGGAAAGGAAACCCATATCTCTCGGAAACTAAACAGAGAGAGGCTGCAATGATGAGATCTACACTGAGAAGAAAGATTTTTGAAGTGTAATACAAGAAGCGTTGCAGTATAGGAGTGCAGGTTAGTGCATCCCAGAGAAGATAAGGATGAAAAGCAAAGTTCTCATTGGACTATGAAAAGCCACGCAGACCATTCATCATATAATGCACCAACAAAGCCGGAGAAAAGAATGGGTAGAAGACCACAGACACTCAGGTTTCTGAAAAGAAGAGCGGATTAATTGTCAATGACCACGATGTTGGCCGATGCAGTCATTAACAGAAGTAGAATAAGTATACCGATATGACCTACCTGTGGAAACATAGGACAGCAAACTCGTACACATTTTCATGACTGACGTGTATGCGCACACACTGGGCAGCAGTGCATTGTGATTCGCCTTGATGATACATTGATCATAACGTGTGCATACTGTTCCAATAGCCGCTTCTGCTTCCCCGTATTCCTGACTTTGAAGGCTGTCTTTTAGTTCTGAATATAAGCACCACTCTGCACACAAACGAGGCTGCATGCTATACGACACTAGTAGGTAATGTGATGGGAAGATCTCACATTAACAAAAGTGACATTTCCAAGTTGAACATCACTTACATTTGATTGCAGACTTCGCATTCAGGTAGACTTTCCAGCCACCCTCTTCCGACAAGTGACATTGCTGTCCAGGCATACTGATGTCAAATCATATGGAGTTAGTTAAAAACCCAAGTGTATCAATGAATCGTTCTCAATGGTCACATTCGGAAAAAATGTTCATAGTCACGTCAGCATCGTCGTCAACGCGGTGACTTTATACAGACTGTATTAGCTCTGACGACGCCTGAGTTGTTGTCGTCCTCCGATATAGAATGAAAAAGGTTCAAAGGACCTGATAGCAACAGCCATTTTAGCAAAGGGTTTAGACGGCTGCAGCTGGCTAAAAATTCATCGGTTTTCTATTTAATCGCCTTCAGTCGTAACTCTTGATGTGTTCAAAGCAATGTTGTGTTATGTAGTTGGCGCAGATGGTCTCACAGGAACAGTGAAACTTGAACATGCAGAGCGAGGCGATCTCATTAAGTAACTTATTTTCTTTGGTTATGCAGGGCAGACTCAGCAGTTCTGTTAGTTAATGGAAAACTGTTTGTGAATGCCTGTTGTTTGTTCGAAACATCTAAAGAGGAATCACCGTAACTGACTGTTTAACACCAAGAAAGATAAAGGCAATTTCGTTCACTTTCAATTTTCACCACAATGTAGTATAGCTGAATCAATCTAGTCTATCTAGTCACTCTAGACTAGCTGAACCTCAGTGGAATAATTACAATGGTTTTTGTCTGATGGCCATGTAAGTACCAATGTAGATGACTAGATAACTTAAGATCGCTTTTCCTCGGAGAACTTAACTCAACATGCCACCTGCCACGCAGCCAGATATTCACTGAGGAGGGCTAAACAATGATTGTGACTCCAGCAAAATTGACTCAGAACGCTGGGCTGAATGCAGGACTACGTACTCAATTGGATAAATGAATGAGCCTCTCCGATGATCAGTTTGATTTCAGCCAATGCCAAATAGGTGTGGTATGTTCGGTAGCTCTTGTTCTCCAGCCAACTTAATGGAATGAAAAGTTGTGGTGACCTTTCAGCAGCCCCTGTTTAAGTCAACCAAAAACCTAGCAGAGCACATTTATCTAAATAATCTGGACGGATTCGCCTTCATCGGATGATTATGTATCCAAATCCCAGACCAAAAAATGGTTATAAAATCTCCAGAAACCTCTTTTGCGTAACTAAATTGGTTTGTGCGCATCCGCTTTTTGTCGCCAGTCTCAGTGTTTAGTCTCGAACGCCTCCTTGTAGTTGTTTAACTAGTTCCTTCCGCTAACCGCCCTATGGTGTTATGCTGTTGGTCAGGTAGGAAACATTTGTCAGAGAGGCATTTTGGCATAGTGTCCCCCTTCATTTTTCAACCCTTAATTCAGGTGAGGACTTTGTTAATCACGGTATATGTATATATATAGACACCTAGGCAAACAACTTCTACTGTTTTCATTGTTTTTCGTGTTTCATAATGAGAATACATGAAGTCGGTTGGACTCAGTGCACTTCTTGGAGAAATACTGCGTAGTCTCTCTGTCCTACATACAGGGTTCGAAGTAGATGTTGTCCAATATATGATTAGGTCTCTCCGTAGTACCAGATGGGACGCCAGACGCCTATCGTATTAAGTACTTGACATAAGTCAACTGCAACCCTAGTTAGGTGCTAAATCTATATACAGGAAGAGAGACTGTGAATGAGTCTACTATCACTCACTGTCCTTCACATTTGACCTTTATATTATAATCCGACTCTGTACTGGTGTGTACATCCTAGCTGAAATTTTTGACATCCGTTTTTCAATATCCAGCATGATTTCATTATGTGTGACCGCAAGGTTAGTTTAGCAGATATTTGGGTGACCATAACTTGTTCATACTAGGATACAGATAAAACGGAAATATTACACGGAAATTTTTAATCCAAGTGAAACATCCGGTACTACACGTCTAACAAAGCACTTTATCCATTTAATGAGCTTTGTAGTAAGTTGGTTAAGTAACAGACCGGAGCATATTTAAAGTACAGAACATTCATCTTCAGTGAACTGACTTTACTTCGCTGCCATGATCAAGCTTATGGACTGTGTTAACAGATAAGCATCATTTTGACAATTAACCTGAAGTTCCTCATGTTGTCTACGCAACATTGCTCTGCGAATTACAATTCTTCTCTGTTATGATCGAAACTAAGACAAGAAATTTACTTGGTTCTCAACAATACTGTGGCGCCAATGCCACTGATGGGAAATTAAGATCTGGTTAATGTTTACGACAAATTGATAAGAAACAAACACACTATAATGCGATGATTTTCGTGAAAGATGTAACTATTACTAAACTCTCAACTAACAGCTGCATGGATGCTGTCGATGTTCAAAGTGACTGAAATACAACGTGAACTGTTAAAGAATATCTGAGCAGCAATCTAAAGCGGTTGAGAAAAACTGACCAAAATATTGCGCTTTCTTGAACGTTATCATTACAGAATCTGTTTGATTCAAGACCCGTGTAGTCTTCCGAACGATGGGTAATCTACTGTTCATTGAAAACCCAGTCGGGTGAACTGCTGGGTTGATAGTCAATGTGAAGTATCGTTTAATCACGCTTCATATGTACCATTGACGGGGTGTTTTGTATAACCCACACCAATCTCGCGTACATTGTCAAGTTGTGACTAAAGTTATCCCTTGGGAAGTATAAGTACTCCTCTCCTCATAGCACAGAAAAATTGCATCCAAATAACACCATAATGCCACAGCTTGTCAGGTTACTAGGCCAAAAAATGGAAAAACTTGAGGCCACCATTTTGAAGGATATTTTGCGCATATACCTGAAAATATAAGTAGCCCTGGCGGGCTAATATGACCTCTAGGCTTCACCCTTATTCAGAAGCCCTGCGAAAAAGACTTCATTTGACTCACAGCAAACCAACAAACGACGTTATTCTGAAGTGGTTATAAATATTATTGTATATTTGGATGACTTGCCATGTGATTCGAAATCTGTTTTTCACCTGAGCAAAAAAGTGTGCATTGAGAGAAGACAATTTGCCACTGGAATACGAATTACATAGCAGTAATTTTGGATGACTGTAACCGCATTGATATCATGGCCGAGAAGTGAGATATAAACAAAGTATGTAGTTGTGCATTTTTCCGATCGGATACTGTATTTTCTTAGATCAGCTGCCTGGGGTAACTTTTTGTAACGGCCACGATACCCTATACGTGAATATACCGTTCGATCAGACGTGTTACTGTCTATTCTTGATAGTTTACATAACCTTCTTTTCGATCTTCGATTTCTGGCGCCAAATGCTACTATTTCGCATCACCATACACTTGCTGTGGTGTAACCATTTGTTCTTTATGGACTGCAGCTGACTATCCTTGAGACTGTGTATTTTACTACCTTCATCGTCTGGTACTGGGCTAGCTGCGAAATCGGTGTGACTTCATATCAGGCTAGTACTTTTGTGATCAATCACATTAGCCTATTTGAAGGTCTTCATCTAACTGGACGATTGCAGCAGGGAATAACGTCAAACATCTGCAATGCTTGACAAATTTCGAACAACTAATCAAGATACTAGTGTAATGTCCACCCACAACAACTGTATGTAACAGGTTGTCTAAATGCTTGAAGCAATTACTGCTGGGATTATGAAAGTACTGAAATCGCATCAACTAGGTATTTTTGCCGCACGCCGTTTACTTATGCTTAAACTGAGACAGGATATCTGCTGAAAACTTCAACTCTTACTGGTTGTGATGAGGTAAAATGACAAGAGGTTTTGTTTTAATAATATTGCGTTGTGAAAAACGCTCATACTAACAGTGCTTATCCGTCCCGCAGTTGAAACAGGTCCCAGGTTTCGTTTGGTTGTGTTGTCCATCTCAGTGCTGCTAAGTCCACTGTGAGCAGTTCCATTATGTCTCGGAGTCTCTTCAGTTTCGCGGTGTTCAGTTGTTTCTCTGTCTACTGCGACGACAGTTTAGAAAGCCATTTTCGGTGTGACAAATGACAACTGGGCAATGCACATCTAATTGTTTACCCTCACCAATTTTGTGGTGGACCCTGTAGTAGGGAAGGCACATCAAAGACTAACCGACTCTGCCTGCAGCTGAGAAAACAGTTCAGCATAGTGGCCAACACAAGTGATCTTGATCCCGTTCCGAAACGGGTCGCCTTGGACGTCCACGTTGATTCTTAGTGATTGGGGTAAGTGTCGAGTCTAACCATGAGAGGTTAATCCGACGCGACCCACTCCTACTTTGCAGGACCTCTTCGCGTCACATCCGGCACCGCCTATGTCACGCTATTCACACGGACCATACAACAATCAACTTTCAACGGTATATTCTGTCCTTGATCACCTCAGCGACCTCTACAAAAGTCTACGTTCCCAAACGGTTACAGTCAGGGCATCTTCACCCTTGAGTTGAACACAATGCTACTTATTGAATTCAAAGGAATGCTGGCGTCGAGAATGATGTACTGGGGAAACTAGCTCACGAAATTACCTTCGTGAAAAAAGCATCGGTTTGTAGAAACTGGTTATCCTGAATGGAATCAAGCTGATCAGTGTTCGACTAGGTAGGTATTTTTGTTTTAAACATTAGTTCATGGCTTGGTCCCAAAGGAAGCGGAGCAGGACTATCTACATCGATGTGTCCCGTTTGGACGTTACACACTGAACTGGATATATTCGATTATGGCGAATTAGTGTTGATTGGTCTGAAGGTATGTTTCTCAGTGTGGATGACATCACTATAAAGGGCTATTTTGAAAAATGTAGGGCAGTAGTGGGATTTATGACGAGGAAGTGACAGAGTGGCACTACAGACTAACTAGCATGACATTCTAGGGTTGCATTTGAATGACTTTTGGTCTGTAGTCAACAAGTCAGTATCAGTTCGATAAACTCACACATTGCTTTCTTAATCTGAACTGCGAGAACGTTACGGTTAGGAAGCTAAGGGGCTATGACGTAGCTTTTAGGATACTAGCAGGGCAAAAATTTGAAACAGTTTAAAGGCCACTAGTTCACATTATGCTTGACCTTACTTAATGAACGATAGAAATGGAGGGGAAATCTTTTGAAATAAAAAATTTGAAAATGACGTTCATTACATGACATGTATTGCAGTGCCAACTGTTCCAATCGGTTACTAGCTCCACTGACTATTAGCTACGTAGTGACAACACGATGTCATACGTATACAGGTTAGTAAAGACTGGTTGAAGGACGGCCTGGCTAGTTCAGTCAATAGAACCTAGTTCGAGTGAATGTGTTTGGATTTGATTAGACAACACCGTTAATGAGGTGCACCAAATTAAAAGGCTATCTCACTTGGAACTTGCACCGATAGATACCAAATAATGAGATATAAATAAAATCTGTTTCCTTCGGTGAAAGGGATGCGCCCACAGAAGGGTAAACGTGGTTATTCAAAAAACAACAGTTGATGAATGAAAAACGGGTGTTCATTTGAACTTATCAACAAAAAGACTGGAATTGTGTTTGTCTAGATGTGTATCACAAACATGATGCATTCAAAGTAATTTCTTCTTCAGATATATGATACCTGATAACCGGCAACGAGAACGGTGAAGTGAAAAAAAAGTTATTTACAATAGTGAAATAATTGGTCCAAGAGTACGTGATGGTGTTCCAGCAAAGCGTTGTGAAATTTCCCCTTGCAAACTTTGAAAGCGTTTTAACAGAATATCTGTAGATGAGTAATATTGGAATAAAGGAACTTAATAAGGTATGTTATTAACCTTCTGAATAAGCTCGCAGTACAGTGAATCATGTGGGTTGTTTATAGTTACTCGCCGACTGACCAAATCTAACAATCTAACCTGACCCGTTCCTGTCACTCTTTATGAGTTGGAAGTGATAACACTTACCAAATGTGATTAATCTTGCCTGTGTATGACACTGTTCAAAGTGTCTTGTCCTATTAGTGTGTATTCTTATGTTGAAAAGGTGGTTTGTATGTGCTCGCCGTTTACGTGTGATCAACTGAAGACACCTAAGTACGAATGAATAAACATTACTCATTAGAACACTGATAAAGTTGACAAAGATCTGCCACATATCGTTGTAAACGCCAGTACGTAAGTCCGGACACATAGAAAACAGATGATGGTGACAGCTTTTTCACCTAGACAGCGCAGCCGAATGACGGTCTACAACAGAATGGGTCCGAACTTTACTACTCA
The DNA here is from genome assembly GCA_008508345.1 of Paragonimus westermani. Taxonomy (NCBI): domain Eukaryota; kingdom Metazoa; phylum Platyhelminthes; class Trematoda; order Plagiorchiida; family Troglotrematidae; genus Paragonimus; species Paragonimus westermani. The sequence continues at coordinate 105,071 of QNGE01002356.1, forward strand.
ATTGAAATGGTTCTCACAGCGGTCCGACAGTTTTGTTTAGTATTGCAAGGCGCCGTCAAAAACCTCTTCGCACATCAAGGCAACCGAATGTAGATCGAATAAGTTTTACTGATGGTTAATCGCATACGTGGTCTTTGATGCCACAGTCGGAAGTGTTAAACAAATTTTGTTGTGTTTAATACCCTCTCTTAGCCATTCAACTTAAGAGTGAACCAGGTTACCTCGACATCCAAAGTACGTTGATTTCAAAACTTTGTTTTTGAATTCAGCAGATTTTTTGTTTCAGCCTTATTTTTCTCTGACTGCTGACTAGAAGTCGTTCATTTTTGGCACTTTTAGCGTATACGTTAATTTCTGGAAAAGTCGCAGCTCCGTACAGGTATTTAATAATCCGGTGTTTGACGGAACGTGCATAGTTTGTAGGTCTTGTTAAAAAGAATGTCATCAACTAGTGAAAGCTGGTGTATATAGAACATCAGACAGCGGACCACATTATAATGAACTTATCAGCAAACCCAAGCTGCATCGTGACGTTTACCTGAAGCGGAACATGCAGGGGCTCAGGTTGTAAGGAGATTTGCGATCAGTTTAAACCTATCACGTAGAACGGAACTATGGTTCATCTGTGATGAAACACCCAATCGATGAAGCAACCTAAAATTTTCTACCATTGTATTCAAATTAATAACTGATATACATTGTAAATGTTGTTGCAATTCAGTTGACTATGATCATGTGAGCTGTGTTCACATGCTGCAGTTCGCTTTCTGTGTGTGACTGGTATGAAACTAAAAGTTTCTCAAGTAGCAAACATCCAGGTTATTCCAAAGCATGTGTGACAATCACATTTTAACATCCTGCTATCAGTAGTGTGGGGACAATGCTAACTATATACACAGTAGTCCAATGCCTGTCGATTGGTTGCCGAAAGAGAGCCCCGAGATATCACAGTTCGTCAGTCGTGCGTTTAATCTTAACTACCAGTCAAGCTTTAGACGGATCCTTACGTTCTGCCCGTTTTTGAAAACTAGCCACAGGGTGATTTAACCAGAGTACGTGGAAGATTCAAATGTCGAATTCAGAACTGTTGACCATCGAATTCAGATTACTCACAGAGAAGCCGGTTTTTAGGCCAGACTTTCATTCCAAAAATGTACCATTTCCTTTGTTTCCAAATCGAGTCATTCTCCAAAAAATATCTCGTTTGTAAATACTAATGTGATAATCCGTTTTAGGCTTTGAGGGAATTCACAGTAAAAAAGCATCCGAAGTCAACATTTGGTGAGAACAATTCAATCACGTCTTCGTATCAGCTGCAGCCACCAGCAGGGGCATACCACACTTCTTGTCTTCAGTCACTGACAGACAAACATGGAACACGGTGTGTACACTCAGTGCAGCATCACACAAAATCGGAAGCACCAAAATCTTGTCTGAAATCCGGACACGCAAATAAATCGGTAAAAATCGTCGAATATCCACTTCGAAGTTCAAACATTCTCTTTGGTCATCGACCCAGACCGGTGGGTTTACCAACAAAAGCTACCTCCACCGGTCTCTCTTCGACTGCATTCGGACATTACGTTCCTTCACAATCTGGGATGGTTACTAGGACAGTTCGGTCGAGTGCTCTGGACAAAAAAACAACACAGATAAATTTTTAAACACTTTGACTAGCTGACAAGTAGTTTTAATGAAATCTATCCCCCCTATTTGCAATTGGGGTAAAGTCCGTTCAGAAACAAGTTCTTTGAGACTTTGTACAGAATTGCTATTTTTCCCGCATATTCCACTTTCCTGTGTAAATCGACCGACACGCGTCGAGTTCCAAAACATTTGTTGTTTGGATTTTTCCGAATGTCTTCCAGTGGTTCACCCAATATTTTGACACTAGTTTTTGTGAAACAACGATTCAGCATGCGGGTCTTACGATCACACCGGAACGGGTCTGGGAGTGCGTTATCGGATGCAAGGTATACGAAAAACTCAACCACGCACGTCGTGATAGGAACAAGTTTGCTACACAACTTTTATGTGTCAAGACCATCAGAGGACCTTCACATATTTAAGGGTATGGTAATCCTATTCATGTGGAAATGCACAACAAAGTTTCCTCTATAGTTCCAAAAAATAATTAAATATTACAGCCATTGATCATGCGCTGAATTTTCTGTCTCTACTATGTTACCGTTTCTCATGTCTTCCGTTTACAAAAACGAACTCAGTGTATTTTATCTCGTTTTTTCTTTCAGAAGCGTTTTCGCTATTTGCTGCAGTTTAACAGTTCGACATTGAACATGAGATTTTTATTCATTAGAATTCATACAACTTATCAAAAAAACTGTTCAATCGTTTACTAAACTAGAGACTGATTTTGAATGAAGCGAAATAATCTCATAGACACTATTTTTCTTATCGATTGTTCGATGGATTTTCCCAGTCACATTTTGACTTGATGTGCAAGTAAAAATTCTGTCAGACTGTAAAGCAACTAAGTGTAGTGGAAATATGGCTTATCCATTTTGGAAATTTCTAAAGAACAGTCGGTAAGAAATCTGTTGTCTAACGTCCCTACTGTCGTCTCAGTCTTTCTGAACTTACGAAAGTAACTAAGGCGTTCGCTTACATCTTATCTGTTGAACAAACAACTTAATAACCAAGAAAGCTTGGATAACTGGATTTGGATTTCTTACGTGCATATAAGACGACTAATTCTTCTGATTGTACCGACCTCCGTCATGATACTAGTGTGGTACCGAACACCATCTGCTGGATTCGATGGAACCCTAAAATGAACAATGTGTTGATCTGGCAGTTCATGTTAGTTGATAAACCCACAATTCAGTTAATGGATAGGTTTTTCTCATTTGGCCAAATACATTCAAGACAACGCTCTATGGATCGTTTGAACCTGTTGAACACTCCATAGTAAGCAAGCGAATGGCCATTAAGAAATATTGGACCGGTAACTTGTTCTTCAGATGCGGTTAATTAGATGAACAGTTAATGCGCTACAATCTTAAAGCGCAGGAAGAAACTCGCACGAATAAACACATCCTTTTAGTGAGTATTTACATTAAACATGAAATATTTCCGTATTAGATACCTTATGTGAAATAACAAACCTTTCGGACTCAAATATATTACACTTTTAAAATCCGTAAGACGCCTAGTTCCCCAAATAATAAACAGTAGAACAGCCCCGTCAGATAAAACTCAATCGGCTTACACACTGGCTACAGCAGTGACCATTAAAATTTCTAAAAACCATTCGCGTAAGCCATGCGCTTCCAACGGTAGCGTATTAGTCATTTATAATTACACTGACTCAGTTACAGCACAAAACACGACATCACTAAAAGATTACGTTCCGTTCATTTGGTGAGGCAGTAAATGTGGCTTTGATAGAGGAAATCACAGTCTTGTAGTCATTCGGCCTGGGTAACTGATATCAGTCACCCTCAGATTTGATGCGCATTGCAGAGCGAAAAAAGTCAAACATTTGTGGCAAAAATTTGAGTAGATGATTATACATACACCAGCCTATAATTATCTTCCACTCAGAGAACAGATTTTATCAGTGAGTTTTTTTGGTCAGCCATAAAGACCCGAGAGTATCCGATAACTTTTGGAAGAGGGATTAAACGAAATCACAGCTATACTTACCAACAGTAAATTTGTAGTTATAAATTGTTAGTTCTTTAAATTCCGGCAGCGAAACGAAATTCCTTGCGTACAAACCTACTTGGTAAATCTTCAGAATTACCAGGTGTAATATACTGTAAATGGTTGAAAAGAGTCTTCTTTCGTGGAAGACTAGGAATTCGAAGATACCCGTCGTTTTGTTGAGAACAGCACAATGTACCGCTGTAAATAAACATTTGCAACATAAAAAGTTGAATGTTGTAGCACCTGGCTATTGGTTAGTTTCTATCCATTAGTGGCGTCCCAGCAAATGAGGACTTCTCTCTCTTATTTATTGGGTTTTGGGGGTATATGTGGTACTTGATGATCCATAAAGCAACTCTACTGAGACCCAAAGCCTAACCTCAAACAATTGCTTGTTTTTACAGCTCATACAAAGTTGTCTTACTGTATCTAACTCATACCGCGTATCCTTAGAAAGAAACATCCGATTCGAAAGAACTCTGCACTGTCCTAAAGGCTTCTTCTGTAAAGGAGCACTGTATACAATTTGAGAGTATTAAAAGTTCACCAGAGGATGACCTGTCAGTTATTAAGCCTAGATATATATATATATATTACTCAAGTGGCAATAGCGTGTTGATTGATCTGGTCATCAGTTGTCTGTGAAGCATAAATTTGAGATGCGCCCACCAACCATTTTGCTCTATCTTCCTGAGAACTGATTAGACTTTACCTGCAATTCAAGTATCTGATCACAAAATTCACTCCACCGGCTTGAGCGTGTATTCTTTGGTTGCAAAAATTGCCTCAGAACCAATATGGATCAATGAGTGGATTATCTACCTCTCAATGGCATTTCTCCCATAACCTAACGTTCCATTATAAACCTGTTGAGTTTAATATTGTAACGGCGCATCTTATTCAATTCTGCGAAGGGACAGGCGATACACAACGAAAATTCAATATTGATTAATGACCCCACAGATTACGCTTACGAAATAGGATACAGTGATCGCGGTGATATTCATGTAGAGCTAATCAGCAGGCAGCTGAAATCTAAGAGATGTGTCGAACATAGGAAAAACGTGTTATTTTTGTGCAAACCACCTATCAGCTTCACAACTTGGCTAACAACTCTGCTAAAACCCCTCATGTTCCCTACGTAAATCACAGCATATAAAGCGGTCATCCTACGTTTATTGATGAAGGTTACTTCTCCATGTGTATTGATGCGATGCTAAATCGCCTAACATTCACACTCGAGTTGCATGCAAACGTAAGTGATGGCAAATCAATCTCTGTGTTATGAATATGGTCGACCAGTAACACTAGACTCACATTAGTCCCATATTTACCAAGGTATCATTCGACATTACATCAGACAAAAATGACACTGATCTAACCAAGATAACCTTTGTTCGACCCACATTCTCCTGTCGAGATGATTTGGAGTATGACGAGTACAATGATGACCGCTAGAGGAAGTGAAATCAGAACTTTCCCAAACAAAGTTATTGTCATAATTTATAAGTTAAGAGCATTTCGGGTGAAATTAGAAAGCTAAAAACTGTACGTAAACATTACCTATTGAATAAAGTTGTGTTTAGCTTGAACGAAAGAATAGAAGAAACACAGGCAAAATTCTGAAATCCACGATTTTTATTTTCACTGTATTCATTTTAATATTAATGGAACGTTGAAGTACAAATTGAAAAAGCTACATCGAGCAGGAGATATAAGAGGTTATTCCAGTGTCACTTCACGAAAAACATTTAGCAAACACAATAGCTTGAAAATACCACAAATATTTTGTGCTCCGATGACAATCGTTTGCTCATCCATGCCCTGCGATCACTGTCCGCATTTTTTTGCTCTCGTTGGACTCGGTTATTAGGACAATTGTGTTGTTAACTAAAGCTATGCTCCTGTGACCTCAGATGCTTTGAGGAGCACACGTTACTAGGGAAGAGTAGGTAAACTAATCTGAGTTGTAAGTCACCAAACAGTCAGGTTGGTTACTAAGTTGTATTTTATTCGGTCACATGGACCAAGACAAAAGTCAATCCTCTCGACTTAGGATGTACATACGAAGGTGCGTTAGTCAGCAATGGGATAAACTTACGTTTGACTACTTAGACGTTAATCATATTTTTGGCCGTTTTACTTTTGGATGGATATCTGACATCCCAGTCTGCTACTGCCATGGCCACTGTTCATATGAGTAGACCATTCTGTTGCTTTCTTAACTGTTAAACAACGATACATTCGAGCTCAATATGGTGATACAACTTCATTATGATTAGCTGGCTTATGGATATCGGTCTCAATGGGATGTAACTGTTCAGAGGATAATTTGAAGGTCGCCGATCTTAAACTGCTTTTTCTGAATACTTTTGGAGTCACCTGCAGTGTCAGAATACAACTCGGTGTAAAACAAGGAAGAATTGGACTGTTTTTTAAATTTGTATGTCTGTTTCTTCCCGTAGATGCGAACGATGTACGATGTATGATAAAACTAGTTGTCAACAGTCAACAGAATTATCTAGCATCAGTTTGACATCTGGAATTTGGAGACCATTGACCTACAAGATGCCAAGGTTCACCGATAACATCGGAGCCAAACTCTTCCTCAGGATGATGTCACGCATCTCGCTGCAGAAGTTAGTAGACACGACGTTTACTTAGAAACCTCTCAAGAATGACTATCGCTTTCTTTTCTGAGTAGCCAACTGCACTACCTTTCAACACATCGGTTTGTCAAACTCCTTAACCAACCAACAAAGCAAGGAACTTTCTGGGCAGAAGTCCTGATGATTTGACAAATGTCAACACTGTCCAGACTACAAAGCGAAAACGGTGTGTAGTGATCATTCATAATGAGCACTGCTTAAACTGAACAGATGGGCAAAGAAACTGCTAAAAGTCTACCGGCACGGTTGGGTGACTTCGTACGTTCGAGGCAAATGTCACGTATAACACTGCAAACGATGTGAACCGATCAACCGACAGGGTAACATATTTCACAGATAAGTATGTAGTCCGTTGTGTACAGTTTGTCGTAGAATTGATGGAACGGCATAGAGCTCGGATCACTTCTCGTATTAACAAGTGGACAGAAAACCTCATGTAGAGAACATTCAAGCAGAAAAACGTTAGCCTTCAGGAAGATCACCAAAAAAATGTACCGAGATGGGTACATTATTATGAATTGGTAGTATGTTCACACAAGTTTTGTGTTGTCATCACTTCTGTGACTAACTCTAGCCTAGCTCACTGGCCTGCTGTAGGCCGCGGGTCACTTCAAAAGCGTCAGAATGTCTCATGCATGAGCGAAAATGGTTTTGGCTTTAGATATGGATGCGTGGAAGGGTGTTGCACCTCCCATCATTTGAAAGAAACGGAACCATTAATGATGTACCTCTAAACACTCAAATGAATCTCTGGTGCAGAAAAATAGTTGCGCACGAATAAACCGAACACAAACGGCTCTTAAGGCTTGTAGAAGACTCAGAGATGGTCTACTCGTTCACTTTTTCCTGTCTGCTTAATAACACGCCTTTCAGGCACGATTGTTGTATCTTTCGAAGAAGCTTATGAAAAACTGCTGGGCGCATATTCGCTAATTCCTGTTTCCTAACAACTGTATTTTGGGGTTGCTGCAGTGTACCACAGGTTTCCGGAGAGGCAATCTACCTGATCCGGAAAGATAATCGTGGTTAATTCTCCTCTGGTACGTTTTTTCTAACCCAACCTCTACAGAACAGAACATCTGGATATAGTTCTCTTAATTTTCTTGCCGTATGATGACTCAAACCCGCTTGCTTTGATTATGGCGTTCATAGGTCTTCAATGCTTGCTGATTATGAACGGTCCTGTACTCTGTTTTGAATCAGCAACCAGTCAAACAAAACGCGGTTTCATCGTTGAATACTGAGAGAAATTGACTGGAAGCCTGTCCTATGTACCAAGTGAGAAGACGCTCGCGTAATTTCTCGTCTGTCCATCCCAAAACGTTGGATCCACTTCGCTATGTACTCAAGAATATTGCTTCCATCCGGTGGCCACTAGAAAAACTAGTGTATTGATGAGTAGTCGGGGATGTGGTTTATTTTCAAGTTGACCATCACTCACATTTGATCGCAGTCTTCGCATTCAGATTGACGTTCCAGCCAGCCTCGCTTGAAAAGAAGCACTATACTCGAGGTTCGCTCTCATTAGAACTCGTCAGTAGTGAATATCTTTGCCACGACCGGCATTTGAACTCCGGCCACGCTTTTCATGAGACAACCGTGTTGAACACTGCGCCACTTACCTCACATTAGGCACGACCGAATTATCAAACCTGAACGCTCAACCACTGTCACTTGTGAACAATGATCTTAACGTGAGGTCAATGGCGCAGTGTTCAACACGGTTGTCTCATGAAAAGCGTGGCCGGAGTTCAAATGCCGGTCGTGGTAAGGATATTCATTACTGACGAGTTCTAGTGAGAACGAACCTCGAGTATAGTGCTTCTTTTCGAGAGAGGCTGGCTGGAATGTCAATCTGAATGTGAAGGCTGCGATTAAATGTGAGTGGTATTCAACTTGAAAAAAGTCACTGTGGACGTATTAAGCGTCATTGACTAGTTGAAGGCTTAACTCGGACTTTCACTATGCCAACGTCCAAGTTCCTTGATACTGTTTCTTCTCCTGCTGTCGTCCACGGTCTTTCTTTCGTGGTTTATAGTGAACCATTCTGACTACCTTGAAACGTCTAAAACATTGATAAAGGTCTACTAATGTAATCTGACGCTGGTTCTCAAAAATCTGGCTGAATTCGTGGACTGTGTTTGAGCATACGCTATCGCATTGGCTGGGCAGGGTCTCTAGAAGCACTATCCTGAATGGAAAGATTCTTCGACGTTGTCAGTCAAAGAAAACGGGATTCTTAAAATATGCTTCTGATTGTCTGCTCTGCTTGTACGCCTTTGTGCATGCCCATATTATATTATAATAGATCCAAATTGAATACCTCCTCCAGCTATGCAACTGGCTGTATGCAACCGATGGTTTTCTTTTTCTAACCAATTACCTATGAATCTGTTCTTTAATTCTGTTTTATATGTATCACCTGTAGCGTTTGCCATATTTCTAAACAGTGCAAAGGATATACAATGATTCTAAAACCTACTGCGGTCTTTTGTTTTGATACCTTTGAGGATTATCGTCTGGATAGAAAAGACGTTCTGAATTGTCTTTAGTCGGGGGTCGAGAATGTACCCAAATGATCGTTAGAAGCTCACAGTTTATTAACTAACCAGATTCTTTGTATCCATGCAATGTGCCGATAGTTTTACTGCGTTCGAAGAATTTTGAGGGGTTGATGTGAAACAACAGTGAAAAACCATTCCAAAGTTTCATAGTAATTTTCCTGTTGTACGATTTATGGAATACACTGTGTATACTTAAAAAGCAAGTTGTCTCTATATTCTTGAAATAAAAGTTTAGTAATCTTTAAGATGGTGTATCACTCAGTGATCAGTATGAAAATAACGGTTGTAATAATGCTTGTGAATAGGAGTCATTTAACTAACGAGTGTTCACAGTGTGGCTTCGTAAACTAGAATAACAATTTCCTGTTGATCCAACCAAAAGTCTGGTTGTAACCAAGTAGATGATACGAGTTAGACTACGACTGTATGGATCGAGATGTGAGTCCGCAAAGTGATTCGGCAACATGTTAGTCATTGGAATATTCTACTCCCTTAGTTACATACGATACCTAATAAAATGAAGATGTGAGCAGATTCTAAAATTTATGTGACTGCGACATGAATTACATTGAAAAACAGCTAAAGTATGTCCATACGAGTCCACCGGACTGTTTGAAAGCTTGTAAAAGTTGTTTATAAGAAAACCACACATTTCCTGTCAAGTACAAAACCCATATCTGAGAAATTCAATTCTTTTCTAAATGTATATACCGTGCCGTCAGATACATATTATAGGAAAATCCTCAAAGAAGCTTTCCGTGAATCTCTTATTGTTGACAGTGAAGTTTAGGGAAATAGTTCATTCTCAAAGTCTTCAGCTTGGATTACTAACTTCCTTCTATACCTGAGATTTTTCACACTTTAGGCAACCGTTAGACTGTGAAGCAAACATTATCAGGCCAAGTTTCTCCTCAAGGCTGCTTCCGGCTGAAGTGCACTTTCATTAATTGGTATTCAGCTGACATTGGCAGAACCAAGTGGATCTTACAGGCATTCCATCTAATCAGTTTTCATCAACAGGTAGGATAATCACACCACTGCCCCTTATTCATGCGGCTCATCTTCACACTTCACCTGAAAAATCCAGTGGGAACAATGCACTTTCGAAAGTCACAGTAGGCTGGTTGCAGATTCAAGAAGTCCTTGGTCTTGCAGAACAGAACGCAAATGCGGATACTCAAAACCAATTTCCCTGGACAAATGGTAGTATTGGAGACCCACTGTTGTGCTAGTCAGTACGGAGATAGACATGGATACAGAGAGTGTGGTGAGTTTGAAGTATGTACAAATAAGGTATCTGGATGCAAAAAAGTTAGGTGTGTAAGTTGAGCAGATGTGTCCCATAAAGGGAAGGCGTGTGAGCTGCAAAGTATTTTGATCCCATTTGGTTTGTTGAACATTCACGTCCTATTCTTTACAGCTCAGCTGATAGAAATGATGCATCAGTGAGTATTGCACCCCAGTGTGGTAACTGTCAAACATGAGTTTAAACGGTTTTGGTGGTAAATACACCGGTTCAAGGTTGGAAGCTCAAATCATCCATATTCGGCCGGTTTATCTGCTTCAACATTGTAACAAGACTGTAGGAACCCCTTGGAGTTGGAGCGATAACCAGAAGCAGAGTAAAATTTCGAACAGGCGAAGTTTTGGGTAAATGGATATTTAACAACGCTTTAAACCGAACCTTAAAGAAGCAGGTAAAAACATCACACAGATGAACATTTGGGTGGTTGACAGCTTTGTAAAAAGGCGATTCATTCTAAGGAAGTTTTGAGTACGGAACTTTCCATGCTTTTGTCGTCGCCGACCGCTATTGGTTGCTAAAATAAGGAGTTGTTCGGCGAGTCTTGTAAATCAAGAATTTCAAGTCTCAAATCACAGGTCACATGCAGCACTGCGGCGACCAGCGATCGCACAGCTTCTCAAAGGATCCCGACTGCAACCGTTTTTTCTTGCCTGTTTGTTGTGGGAGGTTTGATACGATTCAGTGCCACTTCCTCCCCTCATGCAACTAGTTACACCGAGCGAATGCTTGCTCTTTTGTTAACGACTTTTCTACCGTTCCACTTCTCAAGGTCACAGCCGTTTCTGAACGTTCCTTAACGCACTCGAAGTTTCTACGCACTTCTCGCCTGACGCGCCTTTGAACGCTGCCCAATGGGCTGGAGCCCACCTCATGCTTCCTTTCTTTCTTCCCTTGGCTGTTGCCGTCGGTCTCAGACTAGGCTAGAGTTAACTGCTCATCGCGTTCCCAAACATCATTGGAAATGCACGACTTGTTTTCAAACCCTACTGCTTTCTTTTAGTTCGGTGCCTGTTGGGGCTACATTTTGACTAGTCTTCTGGAAAGACATATTGAATTCAANACACATATTGAATTGTTATTGGACGAGCTTCAAGCGTCTACCTAATTGCCCATCACAGCAGGTATGTGATCAGCCTGATAGCTGCACACTTAACACGCTTAATTGCGAGGATGCCATATTTCAATCCGGTATACATTGTTAGCCTAGCATACCAAAACAGCGGTCTTACATAAACGCCATGAAGCGTTTGAAGGGCTCTCTTACCCAAGCCTAGTATCATAGCAAGCCGTCTCCTGAACGTTCTATGGCAGTTCTCACTGTGCACTCTCAAGTCACTTGTAGAACATAGCGGAAAAACCGGCCCATGCTTTCATACAATACTTTAATCTGTTTGCCTTCATTCCACTGCCTATTTACGTACGGTCGAAAACTAATAAGTAAACCTCTTGTAGCCTAACGGTCACGACGGTCTTACGAGGATACCCGAATGGTTTGAGTGTTCCTGACTAGCATACAGGCGTGAAGTGAAAAGGCATTGCGAAAAGATATATGGTATGTAGTTAAGTGTATTGGCGCATTTGAAAAATAGGCGAAAATAATTCATCCGCCTGTCGTTCTTGTGGTTGCTGACATTGGAAGTAGTTGTTTTTTGTGTTGTCTCTCGTGCCTTTCTAGTGCTTAGATCGGAAATAAGACTATGTTGCAAGGATGAGTTAAAAATGGCAAATTCGTAAATAGTCGGAAAAGAATAGACATGGAACAAAACAATCTTACGGTATTCTTCCCAATAATTCCAAAAATGCTACGGTCATTTGCTAATATATACCGAGTACCCTGAATACGTCCTCCTAAACGTGCACATACTTCGAGCGTGAGCCGTGAAAATAACATTTTTATGGATGTGTTTGAAATCCCATGTCTTCGCAAATAATCGAGACAGAACAGGAATGAAAAACAACGATCATACGGTACCCATTCTAAACATCATAATAATGCTACAGTCATCTGCCTGTTCGTACCGGGTGAGTTGAACATGCCGTCCTGAAATTGTACAAGACTTGAACAAACTCGTGGGTGAATCACATGATGAATCGTCACGAATTTCAGTCCATCCGAAAGTTAGCTTCCCGAAGAAATACACGCCCGTGTACTTCTTCCTGTAAAGGTGTCATTACAACTTCTTCTGTCATCAAAAACTAGCCCATCGAAACCCGTTCGCGGAAAAGCGTCCATTATCTCTGCGTTACCATCTAGACATTATAAATTACGTATATATTGCAAATATTTCATCGACAGACGTACCCAGATTATCGGAATTTCTAGAAAAACCTCCTCCAGCGTCATTGCTGAATTAAAGCAAGCTGCCGAGGCAGAAAGCGCTATGTCGTAGGGCA